>JAVCKT010027719.1:0-34656 GCA_032273925.1 Rhynchotus rufescens | reverse complement strand
TCAATTTCTGAAGCAACCTGGCATGAAAGTTATGTGGGCCGCATTTACACAGCACAGCAAAAGCTGCAGCGGCTGCTCCGCAGGGCTGGTTTGTGCCGATGCTGCCAGGCGCACACGGAGGTTCCTGCCAGCCCGGCTGCCCACGTCCGCGGGCGTCCCCTCCGTCTGGGCGCCCGTGGACGGGGGCACCGCGAGCGCCGCCCTGCAGCAGCCGGCGGGGCGACCGACCACTACGACTGTACGGTACAACTCTGTGGTACAACTGACCAGTGCGACTGTACGGTACGACTGTATGGTACAACTGACCTGCATGACTGACCAGTGCCACTGTACGGTACAACTGTACGGTACCACTCACCAGTACAACTGTATGGTACAACTGACTGGTACGACTGTATATAGCACAAGTGATCAGCATGACTTTATGGTAGAACTCTAGGGTACAAGTGACTGGTTCAACTATATGGGACAAGTGACTAGTGCAGCAGCAGCGCGGCGGGGTGGGTGCGAGCGGGCAAAGCAGCTCCGGGCGCAACGTCTTCCCGACGCAGCCTCGAGGAGTGAGGAGGGGAGTCGTGCCCTTGGCCACCCCTGCCCTCCTGGAACGGCCAGCGGAGACACCCACAGCGCGCGCGGGGCAGAGCTGGTGTCAAGCGCCAGGAGGGCTGCCGAGCAGCCCACACGGCCCCGTTTCTGCAGGGCTGCCCCGCTTCTGCAGGGCTGCCGCGCTCGCTGGCACGCGGCCCTCGCCACAGCCCCGGGCGCCTGGCAGTACCTGCAGCCCCGGCTGCGCCACGCTCCGCTCCGGCGCTGCCCGCACCCCGGCTGCTCCTCGCTCCGCCACGCTCCGCTCCGGCGCTGCCCGCACCCCGGCTGCTCCTCGCCCTGCCACGCTCCGCTCCGGCGCTGCCCGCACCCCCGGCTGCTCCTCGTCCCTCCACGCTCTGCTCCAGTGCTGCCCGCACCCCCGGCTGCTCCTTGCCCCGCCACGCTCCGCTCCGGCGCTGCCCGCACCCCGGCTGCTCCTCGCTCCGCTCCGGCGCTGCCCGCACCCCCGGCTGCTCCTCGCCCCGCCACGCTCCGCTCCAGCGCTGCCCGCACCCCGGCTGCTCCTCGCTCCGCTCCAGCGCTGCCCGCACCCCCGGCTGCTCCTCGCCCCGCCACGCTCCACTCCGGCACCCAGTGCTGCCCACAGCCCCGCAGGGATTCCCAGCCGGCACACGGGCACTTCCACCTGCGCCTGCGGGCGCTTTATTAGCAGCTCTCACAAAGGGTCAAGCTCCCCAGCTCGCAATATGCGACCTCCTCTACGGTTTGAAAGCCGTGGATTCCATGTCCTTCCTTGGAAGCTTCGGCGGAGGAATTTTGGGCAAAATCTCTTTTGCATAAAGTGTTTTATGAAGCCCGGCTTCTCGAAGAGCGAGCTCGACGCGGAGCCTCGGGTCGGAAATGATCTGTTGAACAAAGCACAGCAAGGAACCGGTTGGGGTGGAACGTGCACAGCATTCTGCAGAGTCGGGCACCAAGCTCAGATGGGCATTTCCAGAGCACTTGCAGGCTAAGACTTTTTCCGTGATTATCCATCACTCGGAGGTGGGTCGATTCCCACAGCCAAGCAAAGCCTCATCCCTTGCAGCAGGTCTCTCTCACCAAAGTGAACAGCTTTAAGCACAGGTCTTATACTGGGAATTGCTGGACATCTTAATTACAGATATCATTTAATTTCAGCGTATCCAATGCTACAATAAAGCTTTTATGCCATAGACCCATACCAATAGTGTTTCTCTTTTTGTAAATACACTCTTCAGATTCCAGAGAGGGCATAATTTCAAAACCACAGATTTAGATGACGTGGAACAGCGAGTCAGAAATCCCTCCCTATATATATTGCTTAATTTGGTGTTGGGGGCCCACGTGGGCTGCCCGTGTTCCCGCTGCCCTCGCCCTGGCCCGTGAAAGGCCAGCGCCGCAGTGGATAGGGACGGCCACTGCCTTCCCTGCTGGGGCTGCGCGGCCTCCCGAGCCAGGAGCAACGCGTGCCCCGCGGACGAGCGCCCTGCGCCGCGGTGCAGCCGCGATGCAGCCGGGAGCTGCCTCGGGGGCACCCCCTGCAGCCGTCGCAGCGCGTGAAGGGGGTGCCCGTAAATCACACCATGAAACAGAAAAGGGCTCCGCTCGAGTATCCAGTACGCTAGCACGTGTCCTTGCGTACAGGAGCCACACAGCGCCCTGGCGGCCACTCACCTGCTGCTCGCTGTACGTATGCAGCTTAAAGAGCGGCTTCTGAAGGACAAACTCCTCTTCGGCTCCAACGCCCATCCTAGCTCTAGATGCCACGGTGTCGGACATGGCCCTCGCTGGATCCATCCGTGCAACAACAGCGACCTGAAATACACG
The DNA here is from genome assembly GCA_032273925.1 of Rhynchotus rufescens. NCBI lineage: Eukaryota > Metazoa > Chordata > Aves > Tinamiformes > Tinamidae > Rhynchotus > Rhynchotus rufescens. The sequence goes on along the minus strand of JAVCKT010027719.1, from coordinate 32,259 downwards.
GTACGAGAACAGCAAACTTCACTGTCTGCGTAGGGGCCGGGTGAGAGGCAGTGGGGACCAGTCGCGCAGCGCTGGCCCGCGCGGGGTCCCACCCAGCCCACGGGCGCCCGTCCCCCCGCGCCTCTCGCTGCGCGGCCGTGAACGGGCGCCGTCCGTGCGGAGCGCGCTGGGCACGCGGCTGGTTCCGGCCCCACGGCCCAGGTGAGCAGCGCGTGGACGGCGCCCCAGGCCCAGCCCCGCGCGGCCGCTCCCACGCGAGACACCCAGCAGAGTCGCAGCAGCCCAAATGAAATGTGACGTTGTTCCATAACTGCTGCTTCATACTCCTATTTAGTGTCTCCTTTATATTTACAGAGTCTCACAATTCACAAACTGCATAGCTTTTCTAAAGACCTCACTTCTTTCCTCATAACAGTGAGGGGCATATGTTTCATGGAGGAGTATTTTATTAGCATGAAACACAGAAGACTTATCGGTTAGGAAAAATAATGAAGCAAAGGTTACAGGATTCTGGTCAAAGGCAGCTCTAAAGCATTTGTGCCTCGACAAGAGACTTGGATTAGTCACGAGAGATGATCAGATCCACCAACACTGCTGCCACTCATGAAATATGATGCAAAAGCCAATGCAATAACTTAGGAAAGACCTAGCACAATTCTTCTTAATAATTCATTGGCACTAATCAATACTGTTCTTACAACAAAATATTTAACTGAATCAGAATTTTAAAAATAAATAATTTACTGGAAATTGACTCGAATTAGAGCAATTTAAGAAAGACTGAAACCTCATCCCAACGATGCCTGAGGTTTTCCCCTCCTACATCCTCTTTCCTCCCGACGCTGCAGGCCCAAACGCGGGGCCAAAGCCCCTGCGGGCACAGAGCGTGCAGGGATTTGGGAGCACGTGCGGCCCCGCGCCGGCCAGTCCCGAGCCACGGCGAGCTCACAGGTGAGGTCGAGGCTGCCTCAAACACTGTATGTTTAACTGTGAGTAACGGGGGGAGCCGCCCCACCACGGGCGGGCCACTTATCCCAAATCAACAGCTCTCGGGAAGCAGCTTTTCCCTCGTCCGCACCTGCTTGGCCAGCCCTACTGGCTTCAGGTTTCTCCTTGTACTCTTCGGAGCTAAAACAAGGAGATTACATGCAAAAATATGCACCAAAGCAGCATTACTGCTTCAAAAATCAGCAAGACAAAAAAAATTAACAGCGTGGACTTAGACTAGTAAAAATTAGCAGCTTTTCTGGAGATGTCAGTTTAAAAGTGAGGTGCAGAACCTTCAGAGAGTTAAGTTTATCTGCCTGATGACTCATAGTCCAGCGTCAGTAAATTTTCAGAATTTAAAAACTATTTAAATTACTCATAAATTGTGAGTAAGACTCAACAAAGACTTAAGTAATAAAAACAAAACATAAATACAAAGAGAAAAAAACAGAAAAAATATTATCTATCAATTTTCAAATAGCAGCAGTTTCTGCAGTGCAATTTAACACCCCAATGTTCCTCTTGTCAAAGTTACAAAGCACCTGAGATCTGTAACATGACAGAATTAATGTTAATGTCAGACCTAAGCTGCATTTTAGCTTCTTCATTTATTGGCTTTCGATAGATAGCTCTTTTTGTCTCCCACGGGACGCGGCAGGGAACGCGTGCGTGTGGAAGCGCTGCAGGGAGGAAGGCAGGCACCTGCTGGCGCAGCGTCTCCAGGCCCTTGCGCCTCTCGTGCGCCGCCAGCGCCGCCCGAAGCGCCGCTTCCCTCTTCCGCAGCAGCCGCCTCTCCCGCAGCGCTCGTCTGAACTTCACCCTGCTCGACGGGGTGCACACAAACGTTACACACAGCGTCCACGTTCACTTGATATTTCCATTACCATGTTGCAGTTTAAAAAGTAGTTACTCTGATATTTTTTGTACCCACCGAATAAGCAATGGGCTGGTTCATCAAAATATCTGGAAGAAAAATGCCTTATTTATTTACTAGTTGGCTAACCTTTCAGATTTCATTTCTAGAACCCAGCTTTTCCTTGGCATTATTTATAGTCCCATTACTTGTTTTTTCCCCATTTTCTTTGCCAAGATTTAATGCTCTCTGACATCTGTGAGTGTCAGCGAAAGTCAGTCCCGTAACTTTTTCATATAAGGGCAACAAATCCCTCCCGACGCTGTTCCTAGAAGCAGCAAGACCCGAACACCGAACCCTTCCCCAGGAAGACAACCCAGTGTGTGTTCGTGCAAAACACACTTTGTTCCCGGGGCAGCTTCCCCTGGAGCCGCAGCGTGGCCGGGCTCTGCTCTGCGGGCGCGCGCCCGCGCGCAGCACGAGGACCCAGCGCTTCCCGCCGCGCACCGCACCCGGGTCTGCCCGTCCGTCCTGCTCCGGGCTTCTCCCGGCCCTGGGGAGACGCAGAGGGAGCTGCTGCTTCAACTGCAGTAAAGCCAGGGCATCTTTATTTTACTGTTCCCAGAATTGCAGTAAGCTCACAGGACTATTTGACTTGTGCTATAAATTGCAAAAATTGGGACTAAATGTGCAGTGCTGTTGGCAGCTACAAGGGACCATGGCATCCGTAGCCCGGGAACAGTCCCCAGGCCAAGGGTGTCTCCAGAGGGTGGTTGAGCGCTGCCCAAGGACACCGGGAGCCGCTTCCAGCTTCTTACTTAGGCAGATGAATGTTTACAACAATCATCAGCAGAGGTAATTTTATCCAGGGAAGGAGCATAATCGGCTTTTTACATAAGGAGATTTTAATAAAAAAGATTAATATTCTACTTTTCTTTTTCTAAAATATGACCAATGAAATTTGTGCTGCATTGCAAGGCTTTCACTCTGCTTGAGCTCACTGCGTTACAATATTTCTTCTAAAATAACCCAGTGTTATCAAATACAACATCCAATGCCTTGGGACCTTTTGTACGTTACCAAGAAAGGGACCTGAGCCCCACACACCCAGATGCAGTCAGTCTCAAACGCTTAGTCTCGGCTTCAGCCACGTTCATGCACACAGAAGGAGCGCACAGCGTTACAAAATCCCAACAGAAACAGTTTACGATATTTCCATAATTCTGAATACGTGCAAATAACCACCAAAAGTCAGGCAGGCAAGGACAGCACAAGGAGTGAGCATCTTGAAGGAGCGCTTGTTGCTCATAGGAAGGTGGCAGCTGGGCTCTCAGGACCGCCCTTTCCTAAGGAGATGGTCTCCTGTCCACCCTGCAGAGGCCAAGGCCAACATGGATCAAACTTGACCTCTCACGATCAGAGGGCCGAGGCAGCACCACAACGTCCACACGCAGGGAAGGCAGGAGGCCATGCAAGTACATTCCCAGTTCCACAACACATTTCTAGCTTAGAACATCCTGCCAGTATTTCTGTACTTGATCTTAAGTGTTTACTGGAGTTTGATTTCAGTGTCATGTCCAAATACAGTTGTTACTATTCTTACTATACTATACTTAGTAATATTTTAGCTGGTCTTTCTTCAAAGTAAACTTCATTTTATAGAAAATTTAAAATTAAAATGTTTGAATACTCCTGTTTGACCTTAAGTACCACAGTAATAATTTTAATAAATCAACAGCTGAAAAAAAAGAGCTTTGCTGATTAGTTCCAGTACAGCTACCCTCTGAAGTATTGTGAGTACGCGTTTATGTCATTTTTGATAAGCACAATTTCATTAAAGCTCTCCTTTCAGACACGCTCTCATAAATATTCAATAGGAAGAAACAAGTGGCCACAACTGTCAGGGAAGTTCAGCGGAACTTAAGGCAACGAAGTCACCCTCCGGCAAGCGCGTTCCCTTAGCTGGCCATGGCCTGCTCGCTGCTGCCAGGCGTGCACCGCAGCGCTCCTGCTTCCCGCAGCGCTCCTGCTTCCCGCAGTGCTCCTGCTTCCCGTGGCACCTTCCCGCAGCGCTCCTGCTTCCCGCAGTGCCCTCGCTTCCTGCGGTGCCTTTGCTTGCAGCCAGCTCCAGGGGCACAGGCGGTGCCCAGTGCGGCGCAGCCTGGAGAGCAGCCCGGAGCGCAGCCCGCAGCTGCAGGAGGAGGTGTCCGGCACAAGCTCCGCGCCAAGTTCCTGCAAGGACACAACTCCACCAGCACCTCCAACCTGCCCCGCTGTCTGCGTGGTCCCCACGTCCTTTATTTTTCCCACAGTTTTTCCAGATTGTTTCAGCTCTGGCAAAGAGTCGCTATTATTCTGCTTCTTATGGGCAGTGAGTTATAATCCTTACAAACTGCTGTCCTTTTCCTGCTATCTGCCCACAGCAGCTCTGAATGCAGGGCCAGGACTGGCAGCTGTACAGGTGCTGGGTTAAAACAAATTTTTCCCATTCACTGAACAACAGAACGGTCACAATCTGCTCCACATAGGTAGTGAGTGAAAGCAGCTGCACAATTTCATGCCAATTTTATTCTCACCCTGCAACATTAATGCAAAATCTCTTTTTTAAGGGAACATTGCTGTAGAATAGCCCATATGCACTCTATCCATTTTGCACTTAAAGAGCAATATGGAGGACCTGATAAAAACCCCCTGCATAGAAGAAGCTAATGCAGAACCGAACTGTGCCGGGAACACAGAAACGGGAGCACAGCTCCCTCCCGCTCTCCCGTTTTTGTGCAGGTAGCTTTGCTTATCACGAGTTGTGCTCAACACGATACTCTGTGTCTCTGGCTTGATCAAGATGTAGGGGGAACTTAAACTGCAGCCCCCGGGTTGAGGCAAGGGGTGACCGGCACTCGGGGGGCGCACGCAGTGCGAAACTGCAACTGCCCGGCAACTGCCAGGCCAACAAGGGAAGCGGTCCAACCTGTTAACTGAGCCAGCTAAATGTCTCCATTGTCGGACACCGATTCAGGGGAGCTGCTGTGGATCAAAAAATTTAATGACTTAGTGACTTTAGTCTTAGTCACTGTAAATTCATCCACATCCAGTTTCAGGTGCCTTTAATTCTTTGCTTTGATCTGGCCGTAACTGGTTATCTGGTGTCTCGCAATTACCAGGGGAGACTTGAATAAATAGAGCACCAGAGGGACTCTGTAATAATAAGGGTTTTTATTAACATGATTGCTTGATTTTATCTTCAATTTAGAAGCAATTCAGGATAACAAGAGCCCATTTTTCACTATCTTATTGGATCTATCCCAGTTTCTATGTACTCTCCAGGCTGTATCTTGTTCTTGGAACAGTCAGCCCCTGCAACCAGAAGTCTTTTCCATCCCCCCAAAGCCTGCGAGCGTTTCGGAGCGGAGCAGCGACACCGGCCTGTCCTCGTGCCCTGCACCCAGCCCTCCGAGGCCCCGCGCCGGGGGGCTCCGAGGCCGGAGCTGCGCAGGAGAGCCGGCAGTTCCGCCCCGGCCTCATCCACCACCCAAACTCAGGACAACACTTGTCCAAAACGACGCACACTGACCTCGGAGCACAGCAGTACCGGGTAACAGCAACACCTTTCTGCCCAACTTCGGCTAATGCTTGTAAGGCTTTGCAGATGGAAAGCTCTAAATAATTTCAAAGCATGACAAAAAACCTCCTCAGACTTTGTTTTCTACAGTGCGGTGGGGAGCGTGGCGCTAATCCGGCTGACGGCTTCACAGCAGCCTGGAGGAGCAGCCGTGCCGGTTGCATCCCGCAGTGAGCACGCCCTTTCCCTGCACCTTGCGTCCCTCGTTAGCACCAGGCAGGAACATTCCCCACACGTGTGGCACGGTGCAATATTCCATTTAGGAGTCACCTCTCCCAGCCAGTTCTGCGGAAAGCTCAGCCATCTGTGCACACGTATGTGCTGCTTCGGCTACGGGGCTTGCTCACAAATCCAAGGAGCAGCTCCTGGGCTTGCTCACAAATCCAAGGAGCAGCTCCTGGGTTTGCTCACAAATCCAAGGAGCAGCTCCTGAGATTTTCGGAGCTCTCTACCCCCATCTCCTCATGGGGATCCGGCTGTGCGGAGCACGCGCGGCCCAAGGAAGGCCGTGGCGTTTTGGAGAGCCTGCAGCCACCGGTGTTCTCTTCCCGTTCCTGCTGCAAGCCAGGGTGCCGGGCCCAGGGCTGCTCCCGGCTCCAGCCTCCCCAAGGCCGATGCCCAGGAGGAGCCTGCAGCAGCTCCTGGCCGTGCCACCGACACGGACCGGGAATTGCGGCTCCTCCCACGGAGGACTCGGCGAGGAGCTGGGCAGCGCTCGATCCGCTCCTGCTGTAGGGGCCCACGCGTGGAAGGACTCTGGTTGTTTCTTGGTATTTCAGTTAAGTGTCTACTGGTAACACACAACCAAACTGACCAGGTCTATAAGCAGGTCTTTGATGACTGCTTGGATTCTTACTAAAATAAACACGATCTCCTTTTTATGGAAAACCTGTAAAGCACATGACTACAGATCCACTTTTTGAATAACAGTAAGGTATTTTCAGAGGCACAAGCCTCACATCTACCTTTCCAAAATGTTCTGCAAACCTAAAATAATGCTCAAAACAGCTGTAGTCAGTAACTTAGACTTCAAAATTTTCAGGTGTGGGTGCCAAATATGGGTGTACCAAAGATATTTAAGAACCTGTTCTGATTTATTGTGAGTACTGAATCTCTGCAGATTAAACTTATTAATATAAGTTTAAACTATACAGAGCTCTGATTAAACTTCTCTGTTAATATGGGGAAAGCTCCATATTCCCCAAACTTTTTATTCTTTTCTTTGAATGGCTGCTGCGTAAGGAAAGATCAAGGAGAGCACCAGAGTTTCAGCTCAGTTTTTCATGTGTTTGCAAGGTTATGGCCTTGTTTCAATAAATCATAAGCAGATGCATGTCTTTGATGAGACTGGATTTACTCTGATAAATTTATCTTTTAAGCAGAACTAATGACTGACCACAGAGATTACTAAATGAAAGGGAACTTGAGAACAGATCAGTGAAGATAATTTGCCCTGAGGCTTCAATATAGTTAATGATAAAAGCTTTAGAGGACAAAAAAAAATGAGCTGCTGGGAAAAAAATCCTCAAAAATATTACTTTTTAAATCAAAACTTGAATTCCGCTTTAAATAAAAATAGAGGATAAAGAAAACTACTTCAATGGAAGAGTTCATTGGATAAAAATGGAATAAAACAGAAGAATTAGAAAGATAAATTCTAAGATTATTTACATATAAAAGGAAACAGAAAAAAAAAGTGGAATGACATCAGAGTCTCAAATGACAAGATGAAATGCTCTGTTTACAAAAGGTAAAGCAACCATATCTAAGAGCTCTAAAGAAGTTTGAGAGTAGCTAATGCTTATCAAAACAACATCCTGTCTAGCATATGAAGACATTTCCTAATTAACTCTGTTTTGGTCTCTTCTGCCCAAACTGCTGCTTTGTTTCAAGTACAATTCCATTCAGTAATGTTTATTAAATGTAATTATACTGGCTATTTAGATAGTGCTTAAGCCAAAAGCAATGAATGGCAGTATTCCGAGATTCATATCACAATATTTTAGAACCTTGATTTTTTAAGGAAATATCTTTACTCAATATCAATATTCAGAGTATTTGAAAAGCACCTGAAACCTAAACGACAACTCAGTTATTGCTGAAAAAATATAAACAGATCTTGCTCTTTCAACTTCAGATGAAGAGAAAGAACTGCGCTTCAGTCATTGCAGGTATATTAAAAGGAAAGCCATACATATATCTGTAACATAAGGACATGGATATTTAAGTGTGCAGGGAGGGTGGACTAGATGATCTCTAAAGGTCCCTTCCAACCTTAACAATTCTACAATTCTATGATTCTAAGTCCTAACATTAAGGAAGGTATCATAAAATAAGATCCAAGTAGAGTTTCCCACAGCATGAGTAAGCCAAGCTTAGTCTTTTAATGCTGCTTTACCCCTATTTTGATCACATTTTGGCCCATGCAGTTTGGTGAGTTTCTCTATGCTAAAACAGTAAATCTGTGACTCGACTTCACAAGGAGAGCAACTATAAGCTGGCTATGTAACACAGCTGTTTTCTTCTTCTGTGATAGAGGAATATACAAAGTTACACTCCTGTCTGAAGTCAAGTTCTGCAGGCCATACCCAGCCCAGGGAAGGCTTCCAATGGGAAGAGGGTGAAGTTCTAAATGACATCACATGAGGCAGGAGCATCTACAGCATCCAGTCGATTTTCACAGTTTCTAGAGAATCATCTTTGATAATAACAATCATGAGGACTCATAAAGCAAATCAGATCGAATAACTGTCACCAAGACTAAGGTCTGAATAATCAATAGTTTGAATGTCTTAAAATTTCGATGTGTAATTTAAGATCCTCTAAAAAAGTATTTGATATCTTTGAGACTGTATGTGCTCAATGAGCTGCTCTCACCTCTCTCTCAGAGAAATCAAACCTGACTACAAATAATTTTGCTATAAAGGAAGGCAAACAGTCCTTTTACTCAACTAGAATAAAAACATGATGGAGAGAGTCGGTCTTCATGTGTTCGCCTTACTATGTTTGCAGCAGTTTATGGTTTATATAGATCTAAAAGGTTGATTGATTGTATTGCAACAAACACATTCTTCCAGAGGACAGTTGTGATGCAACCTGTGTATACAGAGTCGGGTAACTGCCAGACAGAGGAAAAAATACTTATCTCAATTTATTCTAATTTGCAAGGTTGGGAGATCAGAACAAACTAGATTACAGAAAGTTCCTACTGATGTATAGTTATTCACATTTAATTTCTTTTACCTTTCTCTGTCTTTAATTGCTTGTTCTATCATTAATTTTCTTATTTCTTCCAGATGCTGTATATTCTTCTCTTCCTGTTCTTGCTGCTTGAGCTGTTTTTCAGCCCAGTATTTTTTCACCTAAGTTTGAACAAACAGAGTAAACAAAACAATAATCATTCATAAGCTAAGGTAGTGAGACCAAACAAGTTAAGAAAATAATTAAGCTATAGAAAATGCAAAGTTAACCCTTCTATAATAATACTTATATTTTAGAACGGCATGTGTTAACAGCAAATGCATCAGGAGCAGCGTAAGAGGGTGTGGAGAGAACAGGACCTCGAGAACAGGAACGGCCACGGGCGCCTGGGCTATTCCAGGGCCAGCTCTCCACGTGCTCCCACCGAAACCTTTTGCCGAGCTGCTCAAGGCCATGTCCCCATGTCCCCGGCGCCTCAATGTCCTGCTTCGCTCCAACACCCGGACCCAGGCCAGCACAGCCCGGTTTGGCGGAATGGGGAGCTGACAGAGAACTCTCTGAGCAGGAGGAAAAGGCATCTGGGGACCTTTGTGCAGCTTTTCCAAGATGGTGTGAGGAGCAGCAGCCGCTGCAAGAGCAAGAAACCTGAGCAGGGAACCTCATCTGAAAACAGGGACTTCTAGTGATGCAAAAAGGGTAATCAGGATTTAAAGTAAAAATTGGTCAAGAGAAACAAAGAGTTTTGCACTGGAACAAATTCCATGGGATTCAATTCCTAAAGCCAGAGCTGTTCCGCAAAGGTAAACAGGCAGAATTGGTAGCAAATTATTATTCCCACTTTGCCCTCACATAAATTACAAATTCCACCTTAAAACCAAAACTGATTCGTCACTTTGCTGAGATTTGAATGGTGCCTTGAGCTAAGCTCAGAGCCGCTCACGAGCCCTGCCGGCCAAGCAGCACCTTGCAGACCCAGGAGCAGGAACCGGCTCCTGCACGTTGCAGAGGTGACCTCAGGAGCCACTTGCAAGAGGCCGGGGCTGCACGAGCGGCTGCGGCGGCGCTGCGGGTCCGCGGGCAGCGGCCCGGCCCGTGCACAGCTCGGGAGCCCACGGAACCATCAGCAGCCTCTGGGCTCGGCAGGGCGGCCCCAACGGCAGCTCTTACCTCTGTGCCCGAGGAAATGATGCTGTGTCGGCTGCTGTAGGATACTGCGAGCAGTGCTGCTCCCAAGAGGCCTAACAGCAGATCTAATGGTGTATTAGCTGTATTAATACCTATGCTGCGATGCAGAGTCAGCACCGCTGCGATACAGACACATCCAGTGTCTGTGTCCCCTTCACTGTCTTCCTCTTCAGAGGAGCAAGGCTCCCCGTCTAGGCAGGGCGCGAGCCGCACTGCACAGAACCGCACGGCGAAGCTCTGCAGTGCCCTGTGCCTTGAGCTTACTTACAGCCTTACGTCCAGCACCTAAGGGCAATGGGACATATCGACCAAGATCAACTGCAGAAAACATATGCTAGTGTGAAGAGAAAACAACAAAAACAAAAAAACACACAGCATAATTTTGTAATATTGTGCACATCTGCATAACCTTGAAAAACTCCCTTGGGCATTTTAATAGAAATTTGTGCCAAAAATGCTAACTGGCATCTACAAGAAGTTTATGCAACTTATGCATAATACTGCTCAATTCAGACAAAAAAAGGCTCAAAATAGGATTTGCCTGAAAATGTACACATGAAGTGACAAGATTTTAAATAATACAAGGATAAACAAAATAAAATAAAGGATAAAGAAATCAAACCAAATCTCTAGGTATAAAGCCTCGAGTTACTCAGCCTGCCCTCAGAGCTGAACCTGCTGTGAGCACGATGCTGGACTAGAGACTTCATGGGATCCATCCCCCTCCGAATTCTCCTGATTCCTACGGAAAGCAAAATGACTCTGCATATCTTGAAGAAAAACATCTCTTGAAATGGAGTTCTTGACAACTAATTGTAATCAGTTACAATTTTGTTAACTGTATAATTTAGCGTATTTTGCCAGAAAGACTGTTCTGCCAAGAACCTATATTTGATATTTAAAATAAACTGCAGAGGAGGAACAAAGCCAGGTGACCACTCCAAACGAGTACAATCTTCAGGCAGTGGGTACATCCAGGATGCGACTGCAGTCACAACCAAGAACATGTCGCTCACAAATCAAACCCCTTTTGGAATTAAGCTGCTTTTCCAATGTTGGCTCTGGAGACTTGCAGCAATGAGAAATACTGAGCAGACAACAGCCTCTGTCTGCAGAGGAAGAGTCTTCAGCACCTTCACTTTTGATCACGCGCTTATTTGCAGATATCTTGGTGCCAACAGACTCTAATGGTCACACCAGATTGCCATGTGGAATACAGCATGCAGCAAGGGCTCCTGCCCTCCACGTGTTTGACATGACAAAAAGACATGGTTCGTTGGACAAAGCAAGGAAAGGCCACTTGGATACTATAAAGATTGATAAATTCCAAGTAATGTAGGATTTTATTTTCATTCTTCAGCTAAGGAAATCAATTATACCAGCCTGCAGAGTATTCCAAGGAGGTAAATTACACAAGCCATTTATTTTCTCTGCTATAATTTCTTTTCTGCTCTCAGTAATTGTTGTGAATTAGAATATTTTGGTAGCAACTTAAGCAAACACAGCGACTGTCTTTTTTTTTTTCTTCCTGCAAAGATTATTACTGCAGTAGATACCTCTACTGAAATGAGAATCTCTCCGTTTCTAGGGAATCTAATTGCCCGCACTTGGCTACTGTCAGTATTTGTTTGCTCCCACTAACATATGTTACCAAGGGACATGACAGGTAAATAAAGATAAGAAGACAAAGGCTAAAGAGACAACATGACAACATAAACTCAGACTGAGCTTTCTTCTTTATTGAGGCCTTCTGCGGTGTGAGGCGGCACATTGACATCGCTTAAGCTTTTACTGCACTACAAAAACATACCGAACAGTCTGGCCTTATGCTTCCATCTCTGCTAACTCTGCTTCTATCACGCACGCTATAAGAACACAGTCCTTAGTGACCATTCTTGCAAACATTTTAACAAGCACTGTCCCATGAATGTAAAAGGGATTGCTTACTCATCAGCAATAATCAATTGATAAGAATTCATCTTCCACACTTGCTTATCTTTTCCGAAAATAGTTACGCATTCTTAACAAATATTCTACAGATGAGCTGGACTCTAAGGAAGCAAGATTTCAGTGAAGAAAAAACAAAAACTATAACCTTAATATTAAAAATTTCTGGATTAGTGCCCTGTTTTTAAAATAAAAAGGTCATCAGAAATACAGCTAATATGTGACACAAAACTGATTTTCTAAAAGCATTGATTTTCTAAAAGTACTGTGGTGAATTTCCGATTTTCTGTTAAGATGAAATCCTGGCTTCAAATGGCTCTGATGAATCAAAGCCACTTCCCAGGCAGCCATGAGAGCAGCACTGGGGATGATGTAACGTGCATCCTGACACCCTGCACGGCTGAGATTAGCACCGTGCTCGAGGCCCCCGGCGCAGCCTCGCACACGCATAGGGCTCGTTTGCTGCATTGCAGCACGCTCTGCTGCAGTACTGGAAGCCTTCAGCCCTCTTAGCCACATCACTGAAAAAGCACAAATCTGTACGTGTCAGAAAGCCAGCAGAGCCTCTGCACTGTTTTGCTGTGCTTTTGGGATAGTCACAAACATTACGTCTTTGTGTACCTCATTTTTCTGGAACATAACAAAGTACAGAAGAGCACTCGGCTTTCAAGATAAATGAGACAGCAGCAAGACTCACTCAACCATTTTCTCCTATCTGTACTAACACTAAAGACTCTTTACAATAATACAAGGTCGTGAGATCAGTTAAAGATTTTAAAGACAATTACACTCATTAACATCCCCTAAAATATATTTCTCATACCTTCTCTTTCTCCTGTGCTCTACGAATCCCCTCCTGTTCTCTCTGCACCCTTTCTTTTTCATCTCTCTCTTGTTTTCTTCTGGTAGCTATAGCAGCTTCTAGTTTAGCAGCCTCCTCTTGTTGCACTCTCCACTGTAGAACCTGAAATAAATGAGAGAAAAACCTTGTTTAGACAGTTTTGCAACAGAATTTGTGCAATTTTATGACCCTCCAAAGCTGAGAATGTTAAGGAAACACACATAATCTATATCAAAGTTAAGATTTGCAACTTTTTTTTTTAGCAATATGCATCCATATAGAAGCATCATTTTGTCATATACTAATATGTAATTCACAAATGACTGGTATATTATGCCACATAATATACATATGTGAAAACATAAAGATTTTAAATAAAATTCTCCAAGGCAGCTAGGTAACATCAGATCCTTATTTCATCTTCGGCACTTGCCTTTTCAATGATACATATATACCAATACATACATACAGATACACACACACATGCACACACATATATACATTTTAAGAACAGACTAAGACCTCACTTCCTAAATAATTATATTTTGTTCTCTGTATCATGTCCCAATAGACTGAACATCAATACTGCTTTTCATGGAGTGTAGTGTGGACAGGATAATGACATGAAAGGGTTCAGCAGCAGCTGTAAAATTAAACTCTCTTTATTAGGAGATTTAGAAACAACTTTTAAGAGAGATAATGTTGCTCACTTTTAACTGTTTTTTCTTCCCCATTCTTCTGACTAATGCTCAGGCACGGTCACGGCACTGGCACCACCCCTGAAGAGAACACGCACAAACTTCTAGCCGTCTATCTGAAGGGAAACGTGGAGCAATGGTCACAACAGGATAGCAATTACATAAGAATGACATGATTGTCTAAGTGGCAACTTTCAGTTAGCACTTCTGAGTGGTCCACTCAGATATTAGGTATCAGAGATCAGCATTAAAATTTAAATAAAAAGCTGAAATAGCTTCCGTTACTTTACTGGCTACACTAAAAAATTGAAACAGAAATGTTTTAAAAATGAACTTGAAGGAATAAACAATCATTCCCAAGTCACTTTTGAGAAGTCTTAGAAATCAACAAACATGAACATCTTCACAAAGCTTTAACCTCTACCAGAAAATGTAAAGTGGGCAAAGCCCGTGGCAGGTGTTGGAGCTAAAATAAACTGTTGGGGCATTTGAGGAAACTTCACATTTCTGCAATATAATTTGTGATTTTCTAAACTGAAATGGCTGATAAAGTCAAATGTGCAAATTAATCTGCAGACTACCCAACAAAAAATTCCTTGTCAGAGCTCCTGTTTTCCTATCTTCTGCTCCATTTGCTTTTGAATTCTCGTTAGCAAAGTGTGAATTTCCTAGTGATCTGACCTCTGCCATTAGTGTGCATTGTGTTTCCATTAAATCAGTCTCATTAAAAGCCACAGCTAAGTGAAATGTCAGTGGAGCTACTGAACAGGAATAGGTATTGGGAGCAGAGTAGGTCCAGAAGTTGTCAGCAGGACAACCGATCAAAGAAAAGCAAACACAAATAAAGTGGTAAGCATGGACTGCATATACTCATCTGGTCTAAAGTCATGTCAAACCTATTATTCTTTCATCTTGGTTAGGAATAGTTTGCACAGAATGTGTGTTACACACTAATCTCATGACAGGTCATAACCACGTTCCTTGGTTACACTCACATAGGTCCTCTCTATATGTGAGATCACTCACATAGGTCTTCTCCTAATGCCTTTTACTCCAAGGCAGAAAACAATACTGAAGCACAACCTAGATATCCACCAGGTGTCACACAATAAAATGAACATAACCAAGCCTCAGCGCATAACTTCGGGAACGGACAGAGCATGAATTATTCAGCTGTTCCCCAGACAAAGGTGACATACTATCCCAGGCCTTATCCCTGCTCTCCACGGGCATCCGGTCCAGCCCTTTTCATTAAGGCAAAAGGGGAGTCACCTCCTTGAAAAAGTGATTCATTGTTTCAAGAAAAAGCAAAATAAACAGACCTGGAAAAACACTGTTTACAAAATATTTCTGAGATGAGATTCAGTAAGGTGGCATTGTGCCATGCCTTCCCACATCAAGACTTAGAGTTGCCTATGATATAATATTAACAGAGCTGAGCTAAATTAAAATTTTATATTATTTAAGAAACTCCCAAAACCAGGAAATAAGCAACTTATGCAAAAGTCAAAATGTTTCCATTTTTGAACAACTTTGAAGGTTAAAATTGTCTCTCTTCTGGAGAGTGTCTCCAGTCCCACAACCCCACCTACTCAGCGGGCCAGACGGTCTGGGAAGGGGAACTTCTCCCGGCAGCAGAATTAATGGGAGAGAACATGGGCCGGACTGGAAAGGCTCCCAAAGTAACCCCAGGTCCCATCCAGCTCATCAGAGGCTGCCAAACCAGGAGGGTGCCCAGCTTGCCCCATGCAAACAAGGGACGTGGAGCCAGCGACTGTGCCGGAGCCTGCGCCTGCATTTGGCCCGCACGGGGTGGTTGTGCAGGAGCCGGGACCGCGGAGCCCGCACGCACCCAGCGCCTCCGGGCCCCGCTGCAGCGCGGGCAGCGGCTCCCTGGAGCCGGAGCCGGAGCGGGAGCAGGAGCGGGAGCAGGCGGCAGGAGCGGGAGCGGGCGGCAGGGAGTCCCGGGCAGGCCCTCCCCTGCGGCTGGCCCCCTTCGCCTCAGGAGCTGTGACCGGGCACGGAATATCGTGGTTCCTCCAATTTGTGCCTTTCAAGAAAATCTACCGTATTTGTCAGGTTTTCCCTCTAGAAATAATATTGTGCAGGACTGAAGAACAATAAAAACAAATAAGCAAGCAAAACAAAACAAAGCGAAAAAAAATACCGAACAATAATTGTGACTCAATAACGAGCTTAAGGAGTCATCTGGGACATTATAATGCACAAAACCCTCTTAATGTGTTCTTGATTGCATTCCTTCATTCCTAATGGTACAAAATCAGAAGGGCAGATTTTATTGTGCCAACATTAAATGTTCTGTTTAAATATTAAAAAACCTTGGTTGTTAAACTAATATTAAACTAGTATTAAAAATACACTGAAAACTGGATCCCCTACTGCCTTCTCCACAAATAAGCTTACATTTTAGCAGTACAACCTCTGCCAATGTAAAGCTCTGAAAGTTTTTAATTACAATTGGCATTTCAAATACATTTCATGGTTTGTGTGTTATGAGAGGAATTTTTGCCAAGTGAATTATTAACTTGCTGTACTGAACAGAATGGGTACATATCTATTTTCAGTTTCTTATTTCAATATTGCATATTACAATAACGTAAAATAAACTGCAAACTAAGGCATTAAATTAGTCATTTCACTGTAACATCTGAGTAGCAATGATGTATTTTACCGTGTACTGAATGCTACATATATGCCTATTTTTGTGACAAAAACTAAAATTTTGAGCGAATATGCATTAAGCAAATGCACGCCCAGGGGGACTGTGTCCAGTCTTCTCCTTCAACAGGACTGGCTGACAACATCCCAGGTGCAGGGTCGTGCTAGGAAGCTGGCACCCTGTTCCTTCTAGCAGGAAGGAAAAGGAAAGTAAGTCATGGGCTAAAAGAGTTCCTGGACTGCCACAAGAGGTCTTCAGCACAGATATTCTCCTCAGTTCAGTTCCTACCAAACACACCACCCACTCAATGTGGAAGACTGAGTGAATTTGGCCAAGTTTTTATTTCCCAGCATTGCTATTTATCTAGTGTAGAAGTAGCTGAAGGGGGAAGTAAAACTGAAATCCCTAGAAGATCAGCAGGGAAAGCTAGTAAAAGTGGTGGCTTCCCTTCCTCGCCGTTTGGTGCGCAGCGCAGCCGGATCTCTCGCCCCTGCGCCTCCCTCCCACGCCAGTGGGGCAAGAAGAGGGAAGCCTTGCACGGACAGGAGGGGAGTGAGGAGAGAAGTATACAGTTAAAGATCTAGCCTCCCATAGGAGACTTGGAATTTACACAGATGATTTCTGGTAAGGTTAATAGAAGTTAAGCACATAAATTCCTCTTGTGTTAATGGGATAATAAATCTATTAGCCTCAAATATTTTACAAATGGAACAGGACAGTAGCACTCTTACAAAACTATAAAAAGAAGATATGAAGTCATTAATTACACCAGCACTCACAGCACTCTAAGCTCCCAGGAAGCAATGGCTGGATATGCTCTTCATGGACGGCCTGGGCTTGCACAACAAGTAGGAAATTTAAGGGACATTGGACATTCAGATAGCAACTGGAATCAGGCTTAACAGGACAAACCAGACTAATAGTACAGACTAACAGTATCCTGTGACTAAGGGAGTTTTGGAAAGTGTTGTATTAAAATATTTGGTAAAGAAGTAATGTTTGTTTTTTCTAATTACAGTCAGAACGCAGCTATCTTCTAAGATTAACACTGAAAGTTTATATCCCTACTGGATTTTTTCCCATACTTTTAGATAGTTTATCCACAGGAAATAACAAAGAAAATCAAGGCTAGTTATTGGAATTAATTTTCTTCTATAAAATTCCATCTGAAAAATCAGAAAAAGGTTGAAAACAACTGCTTTAGTCTTTAATAGAATGGTAGAAATTTTATTTAGCTATAAAAATACTTAAATCTGATAAAGAGTTGGAAGGAGGGGTGGTACTCTGAGCATAACCCTCTTTGAAGCCCAACCATAACAAGTCGCATTCCATTTTAACTAAGAAACTTGCTTAGGATTGCTGCTGTAAACCTTGCCGTCCAGTATCACATCAGCTTCAGTGCCCTGCGGTGAAAATATTGTCCCAGTATCTCTGCTCAAACAACAGGCTGCCAGGGCCTGGCTTTGAATTTCCACTCCCATCAGTCACTATAATGCAGAACTGTTCTGTGCTCATCAGTGGGGAATATGTCAGTGTCCTATTAACATGTTTAAATATCATGCAGACTGCTTTAAATATTCACACGTGCACAACCTTAAACTACATTCCTATTTACATCTATTTACCTAAATTTGCTGTCCTTTCAATGTGTTGTTACCTCTCCTATTTCCTTCTACAGTCTTACAAACAGCTCTTTTGAGCCTTTACGACTTTGGGATATTCTTAATGTAAATTATTCTGCTTGCTTGCCTGAGGTGTCACTTCCCTAGCTGCAACAGGAAGGTAATTCTCCTAAGAAAATAAGGTTAGGATGATCTATCTGCTTATCTGAACATCTACCCCTAAGTACTTTTGAGGATCATTGGACAATTTCAGCTAAATTGGCATATACGTGTCGGTCTCAAATATAATTAAGCTCCTACAAGCTTTGTGAAATTCAGCAGTCAAGTAAAGGAGCAAGATCCAATCAACGTCCCAGGGAGCTGCACAAACACAAAACAAAACAAATGCAGAGACACAGTGCCAAGCAATCAATAGAGGGGAGCTACCCGCCACAGCACCTACTGCCTCGGGACAGGAGCAAGGCAGAAACTGGAGTTCCAGCGCTGGACCTGGGTAAGAGAACATTCAGAGGTCGGGCTTCACCAGCCCAGCCCTAAGGGGAACAGCCAACTTTGGCTTCCTGTTAGATCTGACCTATGAGAAATCTATATCCTAAGATTACCGCATATACCACATATATATATAACATACGTAACACATAGACATACACATATATGCCATATATACACATATTACTGCCGTGAAATGTTCACTCTTCCTTCTGCTTGTCTCATGCAAGCTGTAACGGGTGTCAATAGATGGGACCACAATCGTAATGAACCAGCTTGCTACCATTTAGCATTTTACTTATTCACTGTTTTGCTCCCTCGTTCCTTTCCGGTGTCTCCCGGTGCTGACGAGGACAGGGCTCGGTCGGAGCGAGGCCAGCCGCGCCGGCTGCAGCACAGCCCGCTGCCGGCCGCGCCGAGCCCTGCCAAGCCCCTTCCCTCCTCCGCCTTCCACGGGCCTCTTTGCTGCGTGCAAACCAGACCATGCCATTTTCCCCATCTGCAAGACTCAGAATTTACCCTGAAGGACTAAGATCTTCCATGATCTTAAGGTAAAAGGCATTCAGAAGTATTGCCTGGATGTAAAGAATCAGGCTCAAGGGATATAGTTCTAGTCCCAGCTTTCACACTACCACTGTAAAGGTAAAAAAAGAAAATACTAGAATCTTTTATAAAAACGGTTTCAGTTGACAGATGGAAATATCCATATAAAAACTATGTGGTATTAGAGATTATTAATACAATAAAAATACATAGCCTCTCACATACTGAAAATTCATTTATATCTCTTTTGTTTTGCTAAATCTGTTACAATCAGGAATAAATACTTTCACACCCGGAGAAAAAAAAAGTTTTTTGATCCCTCTGTAAACTCCATGAGTTACAGAAATTGGTAAGATATCCTTTCCCAGAAGAAAGTGCTAAACAAGCTAAATGGTGCAGTGACTGAGAAGCTAGATGAGGTGTCACATTCGGAGGCCAGTATTCATCACTGACAGATGATTAAACAAGCCATCAAAATATTCATGTATTTCTGAATATCCTGTCTGCAAAACAGAGCCAATTTAGACCAAATTAGATGCAATTTCAGTAGAACTTTGCATTTCTAGAACTGTTTCCTGGTGTAGATCCTACGGCAGACGTGTGTCGTAACTTCGTTTTACAGCTGCTGTAAAATAGGCACGCGGGTGCTACAACCTGCCCTCAGACTGGCTGGTGTAGGCAGGGAGATTGGTGCGTCTCGCCCTTGGGATGCTGGCTCTTCCCAGCACACCTAGAGTTTACAGCACAACCAAGCCACAGGTACGTTTCCCATTGAGCAAGTCACACCAGCAAGATTTTCTTAAAATAAGCTCACTGAAATGCATAGAATTAAGTCAATCAATGGCAAAAAAAGGAAGAGCTATTATATGTTTTCCAGCTCTATACTCATTTTCATCACTGAAATAGGTTCACTGTTTACCTCATCTATAGATCTCCATAATATTTGAAGATGGGTTTTTAATCAGTTTGAAATTAATTCAAGAGACTAAGAGTTACTTTCATATCTGTTGGCTGCTGAAGCTACCTACAGCTGCATGACACTCTTCAGCAGCGTGCTTCCGAAGAACTAAAGCTGTGCAAAGAACGAGCTTTCAAGTGCATTTACCTGTCAAATCCAAACAAGAAAATATGGACACATTCAGAACCATTTCTGCAGAAAAATCACTAGTTCCTTGCAGAAGTTCAGCTTTCATCCTCTAACCCTTTCAGCTGCAGAGCTCTTCAAAGTAAGGTCACAATGATTTCCTTCTTTAATGAAAAAGATACTTCTTTTTCATTCCTCTTCACCAGGGAAATAGATGAACTGGTTTGATCAAACTTTGGACATTTTAACAGTCACCTCTGCCTGACAGCAGCCCTTGAAAAGCACAGACCTAATAGGTTTAAGTTAAGGAAAGCTCCAAGCTACAGGGAACAGGAGGTCACAATGTAAACTCTCACTGTATTCAGTGGATCAGCAAGAACCTTAAGCAACATGAGAGTCAAGGTAACAGCTTCAACATTTCCTTGTTGCTTTGGCACGGGGAAGAGAGCGGGGACGACCATTCACTGGGAGAAGGGTAACTGACTTCACAGCAAAACTCACCGAGCTTCTGCAGTGAGCTGAGGATTTGAGCCGTTACGTACATTAGGTTAAAGATCGAAAAGGAATATTTGGTTCAGAAAATCACGTTCTAATTTCTTTCACAGTTTTGTAATCATAGGTTATTATTTTGAAGAACATAGCTCAAAGTATAAGTCTGCACTGATACTCTTTTAATAATATCTGCTTCTATAAAACCCAAACAACTTTTATTTCACTGAACAGTAAGTGTCCAACAAAGATCATATGAGTGAAGTAACACTCTATGTATGCTTTTGTATGTTAATTTCTGTGCACATGGAAAATCACAAAGAGCACTTCAAGCACACTTGTCATGCTTAGAAGAGTAATTTTGCTGTTTTCCACACATGTTTACACAGTAAAGCATCTTTCAGAATATTTGTGGAACCTTTAAAACAAAGCCAAAAAAGCTATGGGATTAATTCTTTTCAGGTCTTGCAAAACATAAAACAAAACAACAGATATTCATCATTGCTCCAAAAATAGACTAAAACTAATGTAAAAAAAGAGTTATAGTGATGAAGAATGGTGCAGGTTTCTCTGGCTGCCATCTTGAGCATTCCAATATTAAAAGTATTTATGAAGTAAACCTCACTTGGCATAGGTATCAATCCCATTTTGTTGAAGAAGAAACCAAAGCAGAAAACATTAAATGACTTATTGGTTAAATGACCTGGTTAAATAAGAACCAAAAGGCTCTAGTGACAGATCTCTGATCCAGGCAGCTTAGGTAGACTGTCTCGTACTGCAAACTGCAGAACAATTTTTGTGCTCCAGTACTGAAATCCCAGTTCAAACTCTTTGATGACACTCAAATTAAACGCGACTGCAGTTTTACAGAGATTACATGCACAGTATGACATTCATATTAAGGCTTAAAATGTGCTAGGTAGGATGGAACCTAAGTCTTAATCAAAGACAGACAAACAGAGTTGAAGAGATAGTCAAACAAGCATGAAACAAGGATGCCTGCTGGTCATGAAACAGGACATCCTCTAAAGAATTTGCAGGTCAGGCTTCACACAACAAAAACTCTGCCAACATATTGTAATTGGTTGTCTTGTAATGATCCAAAACATTTAAATTGAGCTAGTAAAAACAGGATTGTGACAGCTGCCTTCAGTTAGCTTTTCTTTCCCTAAACATACTTTGAAGTTTTTTGCTTATATTAATTTTGAATTTGGATGTGATGAATTTATAGTTGAACCTACCTTTGCTTTCAGATCAGCACAGAGCTCCTGCTGCTTTTGTCTGGTATTAGCCAGCACTAATTCTGTCTCATGGGCAGCAGAAGCTTCAGCAACAGTTGTCACTGCCTTAACTAAAAAGGCTTTTCTAGCTTGAGCCCAACTTAGTATCAGAAGTTTGCGTTGATTCCTGGTGAAAACGTAACGAGCCCAAGCTTTCTCATGAACAACCTAAAAAGTAAAACATTTCAGAAGTGTTTAAAAACTATATATTAAAAAAAATAATAATTCTAGATATTTTTTCAAAGTAAACATCATGTTTTAACAGCTATTGCAACAAATTCCTATGGAATCCACTAGGGCCTAGAAATGTAGAGTGCAGTCGATAGGTGCTGGTGGCAGCCCGGCCTCTCCTGCTCTCTACCCAAGTCGTGCAGCATTTCAGCATCCTGAGGTCCCCACGCTCGCTTCTGAACCACAGGTTTGGAAGAGAAGATCTTGAAGGTCTGAACGAGGTGCAGTAGCCTCTCCCTACCCCAAATCACAGAAATACAATTGTGCAAGTTAGGTACTTTCAGTACAGTTTGGAAGATACTGAGCACTTCTTGCAAGGTGAGGTTCTTCAAATCTAATTATGATCTTTCCAGAAACAGAGCTCCACTTAAAGGTTGTACAAATATAGTATAGATAAGAATTATTTTTACTTTTTCTCTCCTAATTTTTATCTTTCTTTCCTTCTTCTAAAAATAGATCTCTGATGATCTGCCACTAGATCAAGTACTCAGCACTTGCCCAGCGTCAGAGGGGAGCAGAAATAAAAGGATCAAAGTTCAGTTATCCCAATATAATGTAAATATTTTAAGAATAGATCCTTAGCACTGTTTCAACATTTCCGAACTTATCATGCCAATACATATACTAAGATACATCCATTCAAAACAGTATTATGATAGAAAATTTAGAATTTTAATTTTTAACAGAACTTAAAAGAATTATGAAAGCCAATTAACGACTTTTTTTTAAAATGTTATACATAGATTATGCAACATATATGATGCATAGTCCAGCTCTCACAGGCAGATGTTCTAAAATCCACAAGAACAATCCATTCCTGGCAAAGCTACATATAACCATCACCATCAGCCCTTTGCACTATTCTAAAATAAGGAGTTAGTGGTCTAAAACACACAGGGAAAGAAAGGGAATCCAACTCTCTCCATAATGTGATTTGGCCTTGAATTCTCCATTAACTGTGTTTTTATTATGGAGTATAAAAGGAATCAAGTCGTTTTATCAAATCAAATCAAAGTCATCAAATTTAAAGGCGTTATATAAACAAAAGTAACTTCTTGATAAAAGGAGATAACTTTCTATCCTTCCTCATGTCCATGTGCCATAAACCAGTTAAAATAACTAGCCCTAGACAGTTTAACAATACTGTACTTCCTCATAAAAATACTAACCAGAGAACCAGAAGAGTGTGACATAACTCTAAACCCTTACAGCAAAAGTAATATTAGCAAAGGAATTTAGTGAATCCACCTGTAAGGGTAGATGGAACTAAAAAATTCTCACAATACTTATTTTGAAGAAGTAATAAATCTTCAAGATGATGCATATTAAAGACAGAAACATCCATTCTTCCTGTGCAAAATAAAATCTATTTTAGGATTTAGAAAATTTACTATAAAAAGCTTTGATAAACAATTCTTTAATACAAATGTTCACTATACACTATATAGAAGAATTTTTGTAATTGATCTAGTATTTAAAAGACCACTGACCAGATCATGTCTGGACTTGTGAGGAAGATATCTCTGCAGCACATCGAGGTACAAAGTTCTTCTTCTCTGAAGATCGCTTGGATATTGATTGATAACAGTCTGATAAACCCACTTATCATCTTCTTTCCAGTTAATGTTCCTGCAGAGATCAAAAACAATCCCCAATATAATTTAAAATTTAAAAAGGAAGTTAGATCTAATTATATATATTTTTTTTAAGTTTAGGAGCACCTGCAAACTTGATACTGGATTAAAGCTGAGAAATTTACTGTAATGAAACAAAAAAATACACTTATATCACCTTTTGAATGTAATTATTATTATGTGACCATTTAAGTTAACTACTCCTTTTCTACACTGACTTTTTATTAGGAAATAATATTGTTTTACTCAGATAAGTTACATTAACAAGTAAGTAGTCATGCTACACAGAAAATACAAAAAAAAAAGGAAAGAGATCACAATGTCTATCTGAGCATCACCAAAATGATCTCATATCTGCATGGGACTAAACAGGTTAGTTTAAAAACAAATAAATGAGACTCAAAACAGCATAAGTTTTACAACTTTTAAAATAAGAGGTGAAATAACCAGTATACATTCATGTATTTCAGAACATTAGAATAGCAAGACACAACATAAGACTAAAGCAGAGTAACACAGGATTGGAGCTTAGAATTTCTCTCTACTGTGAACCTTACCTTGGAGGGATTAATGCCAAGTTTTTATTATCAGCATTAACACCAGAGTAGCAGTACTGAGTCAGAATAAGAGGTCTATTGAGCCCAGAGGCCCGTTTCCAAAAGCCCTGAGCCTGGCTAAAAGCCTTGAGAAAATTAAAAGATAATCACATGAATCTAAAGCCCCACCTCCGCCACCAAATTCCTGCAGCTTCCACCTTTTTGCAGCTCTTGCACTTCCTCAGCCACACAAGGTGCCTTGGCATTTAGCAGCTCTATGCTTAGGAAGGTGTTAGGACCATTTTATCCTTGTGTAGGTAGAAATATCAGATATTAAGGAAAAAGAGAGGACCAAATCACTCTTAAATGAATTGCTTTTATGTAATCAATATTAAACTAGATTCAGTGATACAGTCTAGTGTTATTCTTTCTGAAGAACAAGAAGTGAACACAAGTATTCTAAAAAATAATTCGGTTTATATATAACTTCTCTTCAAAAATTTTTGGACAGTAGAAATAATCTATAATCAATGTTACACAACATTTTGAAACGCTGAAGGAGGCAGAAAGAAAACATCCCTAGACCTGTTAGCTGCAAGAACCGAAAGCTTCACCTACGGATATAGCTCAAGAATGCAATGATAAAATATTGCATTTTAACAACAGTTTTCCAAGCAGTGTATTCATCAGACAAAAGCACCCGCACTCCGGATAACACGTACAACATCTTTTTTTTCCTACTGGTGTGCTCTGTTGTTATAAGTTGGCATGAAGTTGCACAGATACCCGCTTTTCCTGGTTTATATTCACATAAGGTACTCATTTTACAAGGCTATTTTTAGGCAGACTAATGGCCTTTAGTTTTACTTCTGTGGTCTTAAAAACGAACAGATAGAAGAATAGAGAGATTTAACCTTCTCCCACCCTTGCAGATACAGTTGGTGATCAAAGGTTCTTTCCCCTACCTCCAAATATTTAATCTTCTTTCATGAAAAGAAAATGATTCTTTAGCTCATTATAACAAAAGGGTTTAGCACAGAACCATCATTGCACTATAAGCATGGTAGCTACATGACGATAACCACGTTAAGCAGAAATATTAAAACTCATATTCCTTAGTGGGGTGCGAATACTGTGTTTCCTGTACTTCTTATTTACTTTTTCTGTATTTTGTTTTTCTTTGAGTAAATATTTACAGTTTGCCTCGGCTTTATGTAGATAGCCACACAGTGAAGACGACCAAGTAAGAAGAAATCACATCCCACCTTCCTTCAGCAAACTAACAACATTATTAAAACCACTAGTGCAATAAGCATCTTGGAGAGCTCTGCAGCAGTAATGCTTGCATTGTATATAGGAATCCATTATGGAAAGAGTTTTTATGGGGAAAATATAACTTTTTGCTGACCCTCTGTTAAGCAACAGAGTAAGACGGAAGTGACACATAGAAAATGAACTAAAACCTCCAAATGTCTAAAAGTAGCAGTATCAAACCAGAATACAAATAGGATACGTCAGTACTTGTGTCTGGTTTTCCTGTCAAGAAAAAGGTTTGCAATCTGCACGACTTTAGAGTAAGTCACAAGATGTTGCAAACGTTGTGCCAAACCTGTAGCAATTCCAGAGCAGCCCGATTTCTGGCAGGACAAAGGCCACGCACAAGGGCCAAGCGAATCCTGCGTGGTGCCCGCGCAGGCAGCCGCTGCGGTGCAGCTGGTGACGTGAATTCCCGCCGGCGGCTGCCCCTCCATGTTCCCGCGGCCCTAGGGCCCGGGACACCCGAGTGCTGTGCCGTGAGCTCCCGAGGGAGAGCTCTGCTGTGCGAGACACGCGCGGGGCTGCCAGCACGGAGCCACCGTCCTCACAGGGACACCCACCGACGCGCATGCAAGTAAGAGCGATGGAGCCGGCTGCCCCTACACGTAGGTAACATGGAGATCTTAGGTGGGATAGAAGAGGAAAACATGGGTGGAATGTAGGAATAATCTGAAACTATGTGGCATATCTCAAAACACATTTCCATTTCTAGGACCCAGCTGTTTGCTATTATATCCCAGCCATCATGAAAAGAAATGGAAGTAGCTTCCAAATGGGGGAGAAAAAAGATCTAGCTCCTGTAAAAAGTTTATTTGCAGCTACTGACAATCACCAAGATAACATAAAGTGTGGAATTGCATTGCCAAAAGCAGATATTCTCAGGCAATGAAAGTGTTTCTTTATAGGCAATTACTTAAATTTCTTAGGAAAGACTATGAATATAAATGGCTGAACTGAGTTTTTTTCATTCACACTAAGAATAAAACAGGAATAATGTCCAAGAGTGATGGACAGGACTGAAATGGGGGTGAGGAATCCTTCAGAGGGGAAATGGGTGCAGCGTACCGGGTTCCACGCGGCAGCCGCTGGGCTCTCCAGAGGCGGCAGCTCCTGGGCTTGGCGCAAAGCGGCGCTGGGAAGGTGGGCGATGCCTGTGGCACCTCCTGCCACTCAGCTAACCCGGGGACACTGTTCTGGGGTCACCCCTTGGCTCTAGAGGGGGCTTTTCTATGAAATAATCAGCTCATATATTCATTTTGGAATGTATCTATCCCAATTTGATATTCTGAAGCGTTCTGAGGAATAACTGTAAGGAACCAATTCAGTCTCTTGGGCACATCTTATTTACATCTTATTCTTTCTAGTGATTTAAAATTCTTTCAGTGTAGTGCTCCTACTGATGCTAAACTCAGTGAAAAACTATGTTTTTATTATGATAACACCTAATATTCATGTTATCTTTCCACACAAAGATTTTGGAAAGGAGAAACACAGCTCTACCAGTAGGTACTCAGGGGTGTTACCAGGCATCCCAAGGAAGTGCTTACCCCTTTGTGTGTTGGATGCTGAACTACCTCTAATAATGTCTGAAGAAAACCTCTCTTCTGCCTTCTCTAAGTCCTGATATGCTTCAGTTTTGGGCAGTTTGGAAAAAAGTATTTTAGTGACAGTGATGAGATTTTGCAAAAAAGTTTCACAGCTCTTGAAACTATCTCAGAGATTTGTGAGCATGCAGGTTTGGTGGTCAAACTTGAATCTTCTTGTCTACATGAGAAATAAGGTGCACTCATTCAGGTTCATATTACATCCTGAGAGGCCAGTAAAACACATTGGGAGATAAGAATCCGTATGGGAAAGAACATAACTGTGCGGAAAAAAAAAATGTCCTTGATTCTGTGTATGAGGACAGCGTGTGTATGTGCATAGCCTTTCCAGCCATGCAGTACAGAGAACTGCACAGATACCTTTACAAATAACAACACGAAAGCTCTCAGCTGTATATGAGTATTAATACTAAACCTATGTTCATTCACAAAATGTATCTTAATCAGGAAATACATCACCAGCTCTTAACAGGAGCCCAAGGAACACCTTGGATTCGGTGGCCATTAGAACCATTCCGACGAGCCCTCCTGCTTGCCGCGCACGAGGGCACACTGGCCTCTCTGCCTGCGCCTCTCCAGATCCCTGTGATTAGGGCTCTGTCCTAACGGCCACCTCACGACGACCTGCCGTGCTGCTCAGGAGCAGGACGGGCCCACAGGGCCCACAAATTCAGGGCTGTGGGAGATGCTCCGGGGAGCTCTAAGCTAAAGCTGTAAGCAGCCTATTTTAAGCAGCCAGCGTGGACACACGACTGCCGGTGCCGTGGCTTGGCCGCTGCGCCAAGAGCAGCTTGTGGGCTGCTCACAGACCAACAGCCAAAGAAAGGGGATCCAGCCCTGCGTGTCCGTAGCCACCACGCGCACGAGGAATTTCAGGAGGCAAGATGTCACTTCGCTTAAATTTCTGTAAAAGTCCAGGAAAGGTCTTACCCTAAGAAGAGTCTGAAAAATGCCAAACACCTTCTACATTAATATACAAGACAAGATGATGCTTTTTCAGTGCCAGGACATGAACAAATTTTTACAAGACTGAACACACGACCCATATTTTAAATGTACTACTTGCTTTTCTTACACCTACCACCCCTCTGCTAGAAGGGTCCTGAATCTTAACTGGGTTTCAGAAGTGAGACACGGCAATTGTCTTATCTTCAACAATAGCTTCTGGAGACAGCTGGTTCCTCTGGAACGGATTTACCCCGGGCTAATCCCTGGCTTTGCCCGTGCTAGGGGACATAAACAACTGCCAGGGGAGCTCCCTGGGGAGCTCCTTCCCCAGGGAACGCCTGGACACACTCGAGGCGCTGCCGTCCCGCTGCGCCGGCGGCCTCGTCCCTCGATCGGCGCCCTCCTTCCTCGGGGCGGACCAGAAACACCCTCTTCCCTGCCTCAACAGAGCAACTACACTTCCTTGACTCAGCCCTAATGCCCCATTCATTTAAAAGGATGCTGCAGAACATACAGTGCGGATGATGCAAAATTCCATTTATCTAGCAGCCATTTAAACCATCCAAAAAGCCTTAGAAATTATGGCAAAAATAAAATAGTGCTTAGAGTCACCACCTGTAACAATTCAATGTATCTCTGCAATTTGTGGAATAATGTAGGACTTGGGTATTTTCCAAAAATAAAATGTACATAAATTGTAGCAGAAAAGGAATAAATTCAGATTGATAAAACAATATAATTCTAGATAATGTTTGAAAAATATTTTTCAGTTTCTAAATGCAATAATAGGACTGGCCAATAGAAAGAGAATAAATCAGGCCAAAATATTACTGTATCCTGTTTTTCTATCTTTGGAAACTGTATGCATTTTTCTGATTTTTCTGTTTAACTGTTCAGAAAATCAAAAACAATGAAATGTGTAACACTGGATGACTAATATGAAGGTTTCTTCTCTGCATGTGAGAGAGAAATACGAGCACAGAGAATTCTAACATAATTTAGAGATAATTCTAACATAATTAAGAAAATAAACAGTCATGTTCTGCTGAATGGCTTCCCAAAATATAAGAACAAGAGTAAAAATGTTTTGTAAAGGAAAGTTTGTTGGAGTCAGGTAAACAGCAGTGAAGATAAATGCATGTTTCATTAGGCTCTGATAATAAATACAGTGGGTACATGGAGGTCCAGTTTAATCTAAATTTAAAGCTCAGCCTTTTACAGGATTATCAGTTCAACTGGCTCAATGAATTTTAAAATCTTTAAGCCATAAGGCTTTTTCAAACTCTAATTATTATCCTGCAAAGTATACAATATAAACGTAAGAATTGATAAAAAGAAGCACTGTGCATTTTATAAACACTAGATCTTGGAACAAGGGATTCTATAAGAATCTTGCTTTTTACTCAAAATGTTTTCAATATTATTGTTGTGGGTAAATCATGAAAACATAAATGAAGAAAACCTTAAAAACAGGAAGGCAAATGAAAGGATAGTGATGTTAAAATGCATGCTTTTTTATAAACATTTTTTTTAGTCAGAAAAACTACTATTTTAAACTATTCCAAACTGCGGCTATGTGCATTTTAACATTTCTTTGTGATGAGAATTACTGCAACAACCCAGAATTCTTGAAAAGAATGAAAGTTGATCTGTTTCAGAGCAATATTTCTGCATTTCCCTCAGAAAGACTGTACTTTTTGATATAAATGTACTTGACAGTACAATAACTACAGAGAAAGAATCATTTCTATTTATATGAACACATGCAATGAGGACATTTGCTGCACACCACATTGTTGTTTTTTAATCCACAAAACATTTCACTTATTATTTCAGATGAGCTCTTTTGAAAGGACTGTCTCATTTCTCTCAGCTATGCAAACAGCTACTGAATATCTGGTCCCACAGAGCGGGCAGCAAGTCAACTATTTTCAACACAGAGAAAAGAGAACTAATTCTCATGGTAAAGGCAACTGCAAGGTCTATAGACAGTAAAACACACCATGGTTCTAGATTTTATGTCTAGTAGGAAAAAAAAAGCTGAAACAGAGGCCATTACCTATGTATGACATTTAACTGTTGATCAATCTCCTGAAGCTTAGACCAGTATTCACCTGCAAGCTTACGATATTCATCAATAATCAAGGTCTTCAAATCAGAAAAGGGATACTCCAAAGACAGTAGTGCTGAAGGAACTTTATGGAAAAGTCCATTCTTCTCTTCAAAAGATTGTGATAATGCCTGTAATAAAAATGCTACTTAGAATACTCTTCTGTATTATACTTCTTTGAAAAATTGCTAATTAAACTAATTAGGAAAACCAATAGGACCCTGTGCAATGTGCTCTATGTGGCCCTGTTTGAGCAGGGGAGTTGGACTAGATGATCTCTAGAGGTCCCTTCCAACCCCAACCATTCTGGGATTCTGTGTGTG
This sequence comes from Rhynchotus rufescens, assembly GCA_032273925.1. NCBI lineage: Eukaryota > Metazoa > Chordata > Aves > Tinamiformes > Tinamidae > Rhynchotus > Rhynchotus rufescens. Next base: position 2,038 of record JAVCKT010027719.1, on the reverse strand, counting down.
TGTGAAACCTTACTTTGGTTTTAGTGTCTTCAAGGTCTTTTTTCAAAGCCAGACTTTCAAGGTTAAGGAATTCCAATATTGTTTCCTGTTGTTTCTTCACAAAGTCTATCTATATCATGAAATAGGCAACAGTTATTTTTAAAATACAGTCATTATATGAAAGTTTATATTTACAAATAATGAGCCTGATTTCCAGTTTCACAGTGTTGTGCATTTACTGAAGCAGACTTGCACTACTGCAGGTACTCTGATTGTGGATTAAATTCAAGAAGAAAATCAACAATGAACAACAAAAAACCTACTACATAAAACTAAATGAAAATGCTAAAAATAAAGCAATGATAAATTGTTTAAAATGAAATCAAATTACCAACCTGTTGTAACATCTCAACTGGATTGAACTCATACTTCTGAAAAGATTCTTCTGAGGGGCAGTGCTGCATTTCAGATAGTCTGAATTTCAAATTCTCTCTTAGTTGCCAGATAGGAACTACAGTATTTGTTTGGTATGAATCCCGCTCCTCTGATAATTTCTGGGCTATATCCAAATGAAACATAAAACTTTATCAAACACACACAATATTACATGGCATTGTACTTCCAAAATTTAGAGCTGCCCAGACAGATATTTAAAAACTCACTAAAAATAATCATAAAATAAATTGAAAATTCTTACCCAAGTTCCATAAATCTCTCCAGAAGTCATACTTATGGCTTCCTTCATTAAGAAAAGTCTGTATTTCTGCTTCCACTTTTTGTCTGAAAGGTAGTAAAATGGGTTTTACAAAAGTATCACTTCTTATTCATTAAATTCTCAAAGGATTATAAACTTCTAATACCCAATCAAAGCAAAGATACTAAGCAAAAGGGGTGATCCCCTCTTTGGTAAGGTACAGGAAATACAGGAGCGAGGTACCAAGATGATGATATGGAAGGTGTCCTCCTCTGAGCAAAGCAAGCACTGAGCTGCTACACCAACGACACGCAAAGTCACTAGACACAGGACAGCTTGCATTGCTAATGCAAGCTCCGTGCTTTGTGCAGCACCGCACATGTTTCTGAAAATATCCCTGCAGCAGGCTGCCCAAAGGGTTGTTTTCAGAAAATGCTGAAATATGGGAATGCATCATTCAAAAGAAAATAGCTTCTGCAGCAGAAATAAATGCAGCTGTGCCAGCTCTTCATTCACCTTTAGCGGTGATCCTCAGACATGCATGGTATTAACTTTCCTTCTTCTAACCATGACTTGGTTATACATACCTGAATACAGACTGTGACACCTCAAAGGAATTTAAAAACATCCCAGAACTGCTGATATAGACTCTTATTTATAAAAATTTATATTATATATATATATAATTGTATGTATATTGTACATATATAAAAATACAGACTTTTCAGGTGTTGATAGATGAACCATACAGCTACAATACCACCATGGAAAAATACTTGCAGAAAAACATCCACCCTGCTCCTTCTGCTCCTTTATCTGTCAAGTCTACAGACCCCTTTTGATGTAGGTCAAACTCGCACAGAAGCTCTTACTTAGTAAAGGCGTTTTATTTCTACATGTGCCTTTTAACCAAGTGCACCACTCCAGAAACTTGGACTTCTCAAGATTTTCCTTAAGAACATCAAATTAAGATTCCTCACTTCTTACCTGTTCTCACTCAGTTTTTTATGTTCTTGCCACCACACTTGGTGATGTTGTTTCAACAGTGTTTGCTCTTTGTTAATTTTTGAAACTTTTTCCATTTTTTTAACCTGGAGGAAAAATAAAAACTTCTAAATAATCTAAATCTGTTCAATAACTTTATAAAATCCCCTTTCTAGGGAAACTTTTAACTATACAATATTCTTCAAAGAGACATTCTGTGATCAACAGAATATATGACAATCTGCAGTCTCCTAGATCTCATAACACTTTATCTTTAGGAGTCCAAATAAGTTTTATCTCAGGTTGGAAAGAAAGAAAGAAAGAAAGAAAGAAAGAAAGAAAGAAAGAAAGAAAGAAAGAAAGAAAGAAAGAAAGAAAGAA
>JAVCKT010027718.1:23449-35248 GCA_032273925.1 Rhynchotus rufescens | reverse complement strand
AGCATCCTCAACATTGTAAATCCTTTTTAATCTTTTCTAGTCTTGTCTTTGCAACACCTTTGTGCTGTGCCCTGTTTCCTCAGAAAAGGTACGTAGTCCTGTTTTGTTGTTCTTATTTTAACATTAATACTTCTAGTGCATGCAAGGTACTGCAGAAAAGACACACAAATAATGCCTGCTTGAGCACACAGTCTCACTTCCTGCATAACAAATGGGATAAACATGAGAATTCAAAGCAGTAACTATTATTTATCAACAATACATAGTAGCTCAATTTGCCTTGTTTGTTCATAAACACCTAGCAGCTTCAGAGATGCATTTATAGAGGGGTAGTAAGCAAGGAGACAGGCTTAGGGGAATTGTTTGTACAATCTATTTCAGACTGAAAAGGTTGGGAGTTTTGGGGGTCAGAGAAAGACTTTGAACTTGATAAGCTAGGAATCACAGCAGTGATTCAGAGGCTAACATAGCCCATGCAACACATTGCATTTAAAATATCATAATCTTATTGGACAGCAATCAGACCCATTTAATTTTCAATGGAGAATTCCCACTAGTTAGAGAAAACAGTGCTCAAGTATATATGTGCTTATTTGCTAGCAGATTAATCTTACCCAAGTAAGGATTTTTCATCAATGCATCACTATCTCAGGACTGCAGGTTGTCACAAGAATAGTAATCTTTATACCTTAAAGCCATAAGGAAACTTGGATGTGTTATCTACAATTAAGGTTAGTTCAAACTGCACTATGTAGTGTAAATGAAGGTCTTAAACTCAATGGACTCTTGCATTACTAGCAGTTGCTAAAACTAGGCACAAGATGCCAAATGCAACCCCAAAGATGCAAGCTGGAACCAAATCAGTTAAAGGAGTAGGCAATTGGCAATTTTGATGCAATTCCTGATTTTAACTAGGCTCTCTAGTTTCTTTTCCTGGAGACTACATGTGCTTACTAAGTTTCATAAGAAAATCAGATCTCAACCCGTATTTAGGAAATTGCAGCTATTCACATGACCTGGCAACCAAATTTACTCTTCTGGGAGAGGAGTCTTATAAAATAAATCTTTTATTCAGTTGAATAAAGTCATGCAGTAAGTTAAATAAGCATATACAGTGTTTTCTTAAAAAACAAACTTTCAGAAATGGAAGCTACTATTGCCATGAACAACCTCAAGTAACTAGCTTCCTAACCTCACGACAATAGCAGTTCAGCTGGTTGTATCCATAGAAGATCCTGCTGTCATTTGAGAGATCGTTCACCCCAATCTGTGAGCATGACTTGTTCACAAAACAGAAAAAACACAAGCTCACAAACAAAAGTTGAACTAGATGCATCATCTTTCTTAGTGTGGAGTCAAGTGCTTGTTATGTATAACAGTGTTACTGTTTCTTTTGCTTAGTTCCATGGCTGTAGCACGCTTGGAACCAGAACTGCAAGCCAAGATCCGAGAGAGCCGCCCTGAATTAGAACGTGTATACTTTAATAAAGGATTATAATTCAAGGAAGGCAGAATCCCTTTCACAGAGGATCTTGTGAACTGAGTTATGTGCCAATATAGTTGAAGAGAACTCACTTAACCTGTGCTTTTGTTAAACAACTTCAATCATGCACATTATTTTATATTTAAAGACCTTTCCTCATTATAGTGTTTATGTTACAAACCTCATTTGTCCACTTTGGTTTTGATTAAAAAGTTTAACCATACATATACAAATGTTTACATAAGCTCTCAAGCAGCTACAATAATAAAAAAACAAGCGCACAAAGAAAAACAGATGCTATTATATTGGATTTGCCACCTGTTCCAGTAATAGTAGGGCAGAGATCTCTTTGGTAAGAGTCATAGAGCAACTGAACGAAGTTGCCAGCCTCTGCCAGCAGGACGGGGAGCTGAACGTGATAGAAGGTTGTGCAGAAAGGGCTTTTTACCAGGAGGCTGATTTGGTTGGAGGTTTTCTCTGTTGGCACAGAACCGTTTCTTTAAGGTGGATGTTGGAGGAGCCTGGAGCTTCTGCACAGTGTGGTACTGTTCAGCAATACAAGCTGCTTTCTTCCTCAGGTCTAATTTTACCAGCATCATGTTGTTCTGCAGTTCTGCCAGGGTTTGGTCCTGAGAAGACAGGATATTACTTAACTTTATCTGCTGGTTTGGGCAACGGGTCTTAGTCTCAATCCCCTGCCACCTCCAACCAGACATCTGTGTTACCTGTCTGGCCAGAATGTCATCACAAGCAGAGAGGGCCTCTCGGAGCTTCCCTGCACTCGTGCTGTGGCAGCACGCCCGCTCTGCAGACTGGAGAGACTCCCCAAGTTTTTGCAGTTCCGACCGCAGCAATCTGACATTCTACAGGAAGGAGAGATTTAATATAACATTTAGCTTTGAGGAGATCTTATCTTGGTGAGATTCAGTGGTATCTCTGGTAGCAGACCTTCCAAACATCTGATAAAGGTCTGCTTGAGCAGATCACTTGCCTTTAACCTTTCCTTTAAAAGGATGCAGTCAACAGCTACAAATACTCCCAACTAGCAAGTACTTTCCCCTGCAAAAGTTCTTTCCATAATACAATAGTGAATTTACCTTCTGTCCTTCCTCCAGCTTCTTGTCTACATCCATTGTAATGGGTCTGGCAGAGGGAGGTGGCTCCACTAATTTCTGGTATTTGCGCAGCTCTAGGAACAGACAAAAGCAGCAGGCTACAGTACAGTCATCAGGGCTACTTTTTTCCTCAAGCTACTTCAGCCTTTTGAGAAAAGATGCCACAGGCAAACTGAGCAAGGCTTTGGATTTGTGCAGACATGGCTCTTGCACCTTCGTTCAGTTAAGCAAAGGGACTTTCTAGGTTCTGCGATCATCACAAACAAGGACAAATCCATCCTGCACACTGTTCCTATCCTCTCCCACAACTCAAAACAGTTTCAGAGTGTCCAAATCTAGTACAAAATACTGTACTCTAACCTTCTGCAGGGAGACCTCAAACATTGTTCAGAGCCAGGGCAGCACCACTTTGTTACCTGCTGTTGCTGTATTCAACTCCATCTGACACTGCTCTAGTTTGGCTTTGGTTTCAAGCAGTTCCTGCTGCAGAGTGCCCGAGGCAGCCACTCGCTTTGATCTACGCAGGCCTTGCTCCGAGTCCGTTGCCTTAGCCTGCAGGTTTTCCAGTTTTTGTTTTTCCTCCTGCAGAGTAGCTTGGAGCTCCTCTATCTTCTCATCACGGGCCTAAGAAAACAAATTTGTAAAGAACAAAGATCTCTTAACACAGCCGTTGCTCACTGAATCTTCAGTAACTTTGTGTCCATTTCTTCCAGGAGATTTTCTTATATCTTACACTTTACTCACTATTCCTAAACACTTAATGTCCTTAAGTGAAGACAGTGAAACCATTTCCTGAGCTTATTTTTTTCCAGCCTTTCCTCACAAAAGATTTTAGAGATTTGGCATCTTCAGAGACCATTCACAGAACTTGTGTTAACCTGCAGATTGTAAAGCAGGTTACTACAGAGTGAAAGGGTGAAGGAAAACTGTTTATATTGAGCAAATAGAAGAATTGATATATTAGATTGTAAACTAAGGGCTGAAAAACAGGGTGTCTGGTGGTCTACATAAAGCAGTAGCCAAAAACTGTGGATCAAGCTATCAAGGAATATTGCAAGCACACAGAAGCAAAACTCTTGCTCTCAATTCACACAATCATCAGCTTCCTGGATTCAAACATCTTGCCTCCCTTCCCAAACCCACTACTACTTTCTGATGTCATTCCATTGCCCTGAACAAACCTGGATCTCCTCTTGGTAATAGTCAGTAAGTGCCTCCTTCAGGTTGTTCAGTTTATCTTCATACAGTTCTTCTAGCAGCTCCTTCTGGGCATCCACATGTTGGCTACAGAGAGAGCAAGTAACTGCAGGCATCAGATCTGGCTGCGTTTGGTCTCCCCTCTCTCACAGTTCACGCGATTCTGAGGGTGATCAGAACAAGCTGTACCTGCACCACTGCTCTTTCTGCTGCAGGTGCTCCAGCATCTCGTTGCAGATCTCTTCGCGGAGGCGCATTTCTAGTTGCAGCTTCTCCTGCCGCTCTTGCACCAGCAGCTCTCGTGCAGCATCCACTATACGCAGCAAGTCCTGCAGTAAGGACACAAAATTGCTTTGCCCATGCTGCACAACAGAAATAAAGCCTAGGAAAAAAAAAACTTGCTGATCTTGGACCTCCTGCCTGAGTGAATCTAGGTTTAAAGGTGCTTTCAGTCACTTGCAAAGAGAAGCTGCCAGCCTTGCTTTGAACTCCTCTGCAGTGAGACTGCCTAGACACGGCATTCCAGATGGAACTGCCTCTAGAACAGTTTCCCTTTCTACACTACTCGGGACTGCACTGGCTTTTGCCACCTTAGCACATTGCAACTGAAGTCTATTAATCTTTCAATTTCCATCTCTTAATCTATCTCCCCCATCTCAATCTTTCAGCAAGTCCTGCTGCCTATGCAAAGTATCTAGAAGTGTTGCTTTTTTCCTTAACGGCATCTTTTCGCTTTCTGAACTCTAGGTTTCTCCCTTGTGTAGCAGAGTATGGTCTGCAACTGAGCTCTTACTTTCCCCTTTCTACAGATGGCAGAGTGCTTTCAAATTAAGCCTGTGCTTCAGATGTTGATTGTTGAATGTTTTCATGGATTCCCAATTTCTTCGTCTAAGGTTCCCACATCTTTCTGGGGTTCTCTGTGATCTCTAATTTTGCTGGGCTCCAGCTTTCAGATCAAAGCTAACAGTCATGTTCATGCCCTTCTATCTGGAAAGGATGTAAAACATACCACTACCCACCTCCTTCTCATACATAGTGATCTCTGTTTCATCTTCGCTGTCATCTTCTGATTCCACTTCTTTTGCCACTGCCTCTGGCCCCTGGCTGGTTCGCCTGCTGTGCTCTTTGATAATTGATTGTATGGATGGAAGTCCTACCTTTGTGGGAGGTGCCTGAACAAGCTGAAGGAAAAAGGCTACCATTACTTCAAGTCCACAAAACCTGCAAGTCACGCAGTCCTGAATTGTGGCACTTTTCTGCCCTTTGTCAAGCCTCTAAGTTAGGCAGAGCTTGAAAAACTTGGAAACAAGTCACTGAAGAAGAAGGGGAGGACTTACAAGCATCCCCACCTTCCCTTGTGATGGAAAGGGCCCCATTCCCACAGAAGCAAGAAGTATCCCAAACATTCCGTGATCCCGAGATGTACAACTTACCTGACTGGCAATGGCTGAAAACTTGGCCACATACAAAGTCTCATCGTATGTAGATGCACACTGGTTAATGTTGACAATCATGCAAGAGCGTCCACGTCCAGTGAAGAATCCCTGGAACACCCGTGTTAGCTTGCTGTCCCGGAAGGGAACCACAGTCTGCTTCAATCTATGGGGAGAGATGAGAGTGAGCCCCTGGAAAAGCACAACAGCTTCCCTCATCCCCCCCCATGAGGTCTCGAGTACTTGCTTGGACTGCTGGTTCTGGCGGAGGGCAGCAATGCAGCGGCCCAGTGTGTGCAGGGAGGTGTTGATGTTATTGGCTTCTTTCATGCGGTCCCCACTTTTCTGGTCCTTGCAGCGCTCTGACCCCGCAAGGTCACACAGAGATAGCCTGAAGAAGCAGGAGATAACGTGACCCTCTGGGTTTGCCCTGTTTGCCCAGGTTTAAGTCAGATACTCTGTGATTATCTTATTCTGCTCACCCTCTTCTAGCTTCCTTAGAGTGCAGGAGCACCTTTGCAGTACAGACCCTACCAGGCAGCAGTAGCTTATCTAAACTGTAGGGGTGATACACCAGGTGATAGTGTGATAGCTTACTGGTACCAAATTTGAACATCATCTGTCAGTCTTCAAGACAGAGACTTTCCAGGTACTGGGTCAACTCATTTCCAGATAATTACATCCCAAGAACTGGCACCAGCAGCAATCAAACCAGTTCTGGTACAAGGACAGTTACCCACATTCGAGGGAGCCTGAAAACTACCAAGTTGTGCTTGGCAGCACTTCTCACAAATTCCTTCCCACTGTCAATTCCGGGACTTAGTTGCTCCTTCCAGGCACTTTTAACTGGAGCCACCTCAGGATATTCACATACCCAGATCCGTAAACTCAGCAGAGAAGTTTAAAAAAAAAGTTTTTAAAAAATTCCACAATAGGGAAACACACACACAGTCCTAAAGGGCATGAAACTCACTCGCTGATTTTGGGGACAACTTCACTGCCATCTCCTTGCAAGTGTAGAATCCGAATAGAAAAGATGCTGTGACTGTAAAAAGAAAAACAGATATTTAAAAATGGCAATAGGGCCTGTGAAAGCTCTTCAGAATTGTGTGAGTAAGTCTAAACACACTGTTCCCTCCCCAAACCTGCGACTGGAGTTCTGGTTCATGTGGGTACTAGCAAAACTCTGTTTTTTCCGACCCAGTTTCAGGAGCTTCCAGGCCTCATCAGCATCACGGACATGGACCCAATTTAGATCTGAAAAAGTAGAAGTGCATTGGGCAAGTCAGTCAGGACTCAGACACAGTTAGCTCAGTCCCAGCTTCACTATTGCATTTCCTTGGCATTAAAAACCTCATTTCACCCTACCTAGACATTAGAAACCTATAGATCACAGGACATGCTCCCCATGCTCCCCTTAGCTCCTGCTAAACTACCAACTCAGTCCACAGAGTACCCCAAGTACAATCCTCCCAGGCCCACCTCTAGCATCTAAATCCCTCAATATTTTGCAGGCAAACATACCTTTCACATAGGGGTTGCCAGTCTGGTCTTCACAGAGCCGCAACGTCTGCCTCTTGCGGTTCTGGCCTGGTGGAGTTGGTTCCAACAAGTCATAGATTAACTCATTGTAAATTTCAAAGAAGGAGACCCAGATGGAGAACTGCACATCTGTTGTGGTACTGAGTGAAATACAATCCAGATCAGCCCAGCGAGGACCTAGTTCTGGAAAACAATAAGAGGAAAAGGCAGAATTGCTCATTTTACAAGTTGAACTTGAGTAGCTTAACTTGAAACTTAGGTATCTTTCCTGAGCAGGAAAACTTCCTCAGGCTCAAATCTACTTGGCCCCACTCGAAGCCGGCATCCTCTAACACCTATACCCAGGCAGACATTGTAAGCTTCCCTTTAGTAGCATCCTCCTTGCTGTATAAGTACTTTCTATGTGCTTGATTTCTACTTTAGGAGTACAGGGCATCATAAACAGAAGCCCCTCTGGAATAAGTTATAGTCCTGCTTACCTTGATGACTCTTTTGGCCATCCAGTGAGCTACTAGCCCCTAGGTTTAACAGTCTGCTCAATGCAGCCTGTCACCTTCAGCACCCTGCTTTCCACCTATCCCCACTGCACAATGCTCAGCTTCTCAATAAGCTTATCCAGAAGTGAGTCAAGATTCAACTAATTTTTCATTTCACAAGGCTTTGTTATTAAATTGTTGTCAGCTCTTCCTATACTAACAACACATGCACAGTTCTTCAGCAGAGATCCTCATCTTTCTCCTACAAAATTCTTGAGAATGCAGAATCTTCACTTCCTTACACACCAAATAAACATTCCTTTCTTCCCCCAGCCCCCAGTTAAAAGCAGCAGTACAAGGACAGGCTGCCCCCTGTACCTTCTGTCTGGCTGAGGTCTGAATGGCTGGTAAATTGGCTAGATGAAGAGAGGCCAGCAACTCCACTGTCAAAACTGCCACTTGTGGTGGCTTGAAGCTGGGATTCAGCACTATGGCTCCTCTTCAGTGGTGTTAATAGCTCCTCCTGGAAGAAGTGAAGACCATGAGTCTGCAGTATTAGCACCGTCACTTTCCTCTTAACACAAATGAGCTAGAAGCAGCTTGCTCACCTCCCAGAGACCTCCCCGCAGCAAGGTCTGTTTCTTGGTCTCTTCCTGCCGAGCTTGTCTGCTGTCCAGCCACATCACCTCGCTGGAGAGGGAAGGTTTCAGATCCACGGCTTGATACAGTTGGTCCCCCACACTATTGAAGATGACTGCTAAGGCCCGAGGCAGAATCCCACCGTCTCTGATGGTACCTGAAGCAGTAGCAACCACAACAGGCTGAGGCTCAGCACACATACACAGATAACTCCCTTAACATGCCACTAACATCTAGTATTCTTCTTACCCTGAATAGTGTGAGTCTTCCCTGAATTGGTGATGCCATAGGTGTAAACCAGCCAATTCTGCCCATTCAGTACATCCTTTACCACCTGCTTCATTGTAGCGTCAAAGAACAACTTCTGCCCCACATCTGGCCCAAAGATCTGCAAACAAGAAAAGATCTAGCTATTTTCCTTGCCTGACTGCTGCTTGATCAAGTGATACCATACAACTATTGTCCCCTCCACTTCCCCCACACCAAAGGAAAGGGTTGCACAAGAGAACAACATAACCCACCCTGGTATCACTGATCATTAACTCAACTTTTCTATCTCTAGTGGCAGTTTAAGCTCACAAAAATTCCAGGGGGATTGCTTGCCCCAGCTACCTACCTGGCTGAAAGTGAATCTGTGCACTGCTTGTCCCACCCCACGTTCAGTGTTCTTCATGGTGAAAGAGTCCTTGGGGGCTTTCAGAAGCAGGGTCTCTGAGTTCTCAATGCAGACACAGCCCTGAAAGAGCAGTTAAATTCCATCACCTCAATGGCTCACAAGAGGCCACAACACAAAGGACTGCTCCTCCAACAAGCTCTCAGTCTGATTAGTTCAGTGTCTTACCTGATCTTCCCCCTTTTCCAGCTCTGTAGACTGCAGGGGCCGAACTCTGAGATACACTTTTACTTTCCCATTACTGTCTTCAGCTGCAGCCTGCAAAGTCAGCACAGGTTAGGTGCGTTAGCCAGAGAGGCCATACGGCCATCCCACATCAGACTCAGAATCCTAATGGGAACCACGGCACAGATCACATGGGGCTACCCTGACCTGGTGCTCAGTAATCTCTAGAGCTCCAGCAACACCAGCAAGCTTGCACAGAAAACACTGGGGTGCCTTAAAATGCCTAAGCATCTAATGCATCAGACCAACAGCCCAAACACCAGCCCCCAGTCACGCATCACACCAGGAGGCCCTTCTGGTTGTGGCCTTCAGAGTACATTGCTCACAATAGAGGACACCCTCAATGGAGGGTGTGTAGGGGGAAGATTAAGATTTTGTTCCGCTCAACTCCCAAGTGCCAGTCACTCCTGTACCACAGCACCTTTTTGGAGCAACGCAGCAGTCACAAGCCCAGACTCCATCCTGTTGCGTGGGGAAAGAGCTCCAGTCTCACCTGCTGGGAGCCACCAAGGTCCGGGGAGATGGCAGAGAACTCGGAGAGCAGGTCCTTGCGCACATCAGCCCCGAAGCCCGCTGCCGTGGATTCGAGAACAGGCGAGGCTGCAGGTTCTTCATCAGAGAAGAGCCCTGGGGAGAGGAGCACCTGGGCCATGGCGCCCCTCAGCGCTGCTGCGGGACGAGGCACACAGTGAGAAGGGGGCCACGCTGCGGCCGCCCCCAGGAGCCTGCAGGAGGCTTCTCTCCCTGCAAGCAGCCTCCACACGCACCCGCCACACAGCCGCCCGGCTCACAGCCCCCGCACACGCAAACCGCCCCGCGGGGCTTCCCCGGAGCGCACACGGCAACCAGGGCAGGGGGCCCCCACACACAGAGACCTCCACGTGAGACCCCCCACACACCCACGCGGCAGGGTCCCCTCCACGGCCGCCTAGTGCCCCACGAGGCCGCCCCCCGCGCAGCGCCGGCCCCGCACCCGCCTCGCGCGCCTCTCCGCTCAGATCCGCTCCGCTCCGCGCCGCGCGGCCCGCGAGCGGGTTCAAACCTCGCCGCGCTGCCCGCTCCGCCAATGGGAGCCCGCGCCTGCGCCGCCGCCAATCAGCGCCCGCCGTGCGGCCGCGGGAGGCGGGGCCGGCCGAGGCCCTGGGGCCTCCCCGTCGCCGCGGCCCCAGCGGTCGCTCACCCAGCAAGGCCCGGCTCTGCGCATCGGCCTCTCCCTCCGCACCGATGCGATGGTGGGGGCGCCGGGGCCTTCCCCGTCCGCGGGCGCTGCCTGCGGGAAGCGGCGCTGTGTGCGCACTGCCGAGCGGGGAGGCTCCGACAGGTCCTGGGGACATGCGGAGACCCTCAAAAGCCTGGGAAGAGGCTTAGATTTTACCCGTGCGCAGGGCAGATAGGAAATGCAGGTGCCGCAGGTTTTCACAAGCCAAACGTGCAAACTTGTGTGTACAAGGAAGGCTCCTAAATTACAGTTCATTGCAAGTGCTTCCAGAAACTGTAATGTTCACAGGATTGTGGGACAAGGCCTGTGTTCAGTGCTGGAGTAAGATTGGCTTGAACTTTCACGTCTCTGTTGGCAATGAAGCTAAGAAGAAACTGTGCGATCAGCAACAAGCAGGGTTAAGATGACTTTAATGAATGCTTTTTAAATTAAGACTGTTTTATGTAATACAACTGCCAAGCTGAATTTAAAAAAGGAAACAATAAAGGGACACAGTGGTTAAGGATGTCCACAAAGTTCAGGTGTGCTGTGAAAATGTCATTTGCCTCAATTTGTAGTGAGTCAGTATTCAGCCAGCATCTTAAAGTAGTGCTTGAAGGCACTGCTGGTGTTGTCTTAATTTTGCTTGTCTTAACGCTGATGCTGGTGTGGACTAATACATTCATAAAACAAAACCTAATGGCATATGGTAGATGTGCTGACCACTTGCAGTTACCTCCTGCAGCCTCCTTTGCCTTTCTGGACATGATGTCTGGAGTGCTTAGATTGGCTGCTGCAATAAACGGTGTCTTTGGCTATGTAATTTCTCTTATGTGCTTCATATTACTTTACTAATTAGTATCTCTCATGTAAAGTGATTGTGTAAAGTAGCAGCAGTCATTGGAATAGCGACTTCTGCGCTTGGTCGAACTTTTGTTTCCTCTTTTGAGTGAAGACTACTGTGCAAATGAGATCAAATAATTAACAGTTTTAGATATTGAATTTAACTAAAATGCTTGGTTATCTTCTTGCTTACATGTATATATTTTTCTCCTTTATTCCTCAGTAATTCAAGTGTAACCAAAAATATGATTTGTTACCTACTGCACCAAACATCTTAAGTATTTCATTTGCCATTTGGTCATCTGGCTTCAACTACAATGGTAAGTTATAGTTCAAATGGTTTCAGATGTCTTTTTCTCCATTGTGCTAGTTGAGTGGGTGATGAGGAGGGAGAATGTTGTTAGCATTGATCATCATCTTGGCTATTTGATTTCTAATTAGCATTCATGAGTTTCTGTCATTCCTTTTTCTCTGCAATATCTTCCTTTGTAGCCTATGTATATTGTTCCTAAACATTTAGTTACCACCCAGTAAATCATAGGAATTGCCATATAAAGCTAGTGATCTGTTTTCCATCTTGACTGAGATTATTCAATAAACTGTGATGTAAAAATCGTTATCCACTTTCTTAGTATTCTGTTTACAGGCGATAAGATTGGATTTTCTCTCAATGCCAAGCAAAAACTGAATAGAGCATCAGAAATCATGGGATTGTCCCATATGCTTATATAGAAAACATGAAAGTTTGACCTAGCCCTGTAGACACCTAAACACTTTCAAATGTGAATATGCTGTATTTTAGGTTTTAATGAGTAGTAGCACACTATGCATGGATGCTTTTTTTCTCTCAAGAATAGATTAAAAAAAAAAAAATTTGTAGTAGAGAAACTGTAGGTGAAAGATGACAAACCTGAGTATTTTCATATATATATTTGTTTATTTGTTTAGTATGCTTCTCTTCCCTAAATTATGTTC
>JAVCKT010027718.1:0-19220 GCA_032273925.1 Rhynchotus rufescens | reverse complement strand
ATTTGCCTGTCGTAGGTGTAGCGAGTGAATGGAGTAGGTGTCTGCGGTGTGCTGGATCAGTGCTCTTGGGGGAAGGAGCAAGTGGGTCTAGTCCATGTGGTGGAGTGTGGCTTTGAACAGTGTGGTTTTTCTCTTTCTCAGGTCACTCCAGGGACATTGCCCAGCACCCCAGTTGCCACCTTCATTGGAATCCCTGACACCCCTCCAGGCTCTGCTCCCCTGGATGCCCCCATGACCCCAGTCACTGATGATTCACCCCAGAAAAAGATGCTAGGACAAAAAGCAACTCCGCCTCCTTCCCCTCTGCTCTCAGAGCTGCTGAAGAAGGGCAGTCTCCTGCCCACAAGCCCCAGGCTGGTATGGAGCTCTCTGCTCATATATGCAAGCATACAAACAATCTGGTCCAGACTCTCCCACTGAAAAGGGAGAGCTGCAAAGGCTTTTTAAAAATACATAGTACTTGCAAGAGTCCCAGCAGAAGTGAAATCTGAGAGATGTAATGACTCTCGTGAGCCACAAAGGTGGGGCTGTTTCCCAGTGCTGCTGTAGGCGCAGGGCTGTAGTGGTCAGTCAGCACATAGAACTGGCTGGTTCCTTTTGGCCATAAGGAGTTGGAGTTGCAGACACTGCTGGAGAACAGCTTTCTCCCTGGGGGCCACATTGTAGGCAGTATCATGGTTAGTCCCCATAGAGGTGTTCTTGGTGCTTTCTCCTTTGGGCTCACAATTCTTGTTTACATCTTGGCAGGAAGTTGAATTTTAATAATCAAGACAGGTCTTCACATAGGAATAGGGAGTCCTTTCATAAAGTTTTTGATTAGCATTGAAGTGGGCTCAAGCTCTTGCTAGTTTGGGTTGTAGACAGTGATTAAAATCACTGTGATCACAAGTAATTTTGGTCCTCCCGGTGTTAGTGACTTTGAAATTAACAGAAGGGTGACCATTGCCCTTCATTGTTCAGAGCCCCTTCTGAAAGTAGCAGCCATCAACCTGCTGGTGGTATGGCTCCCTGTCTTAGTGATTGTGGAATGGAATTAGATGTATTGCAGCTGACTTTTTTTTTTTTAAGTCAGATTTGGGATCTTCTCTTAGCTTGTCTAAAGGCTTCATGGGTTATACGTTTGCAGGGTGCAGTGTAAGGTTTGAGGGAGCAAGGAAAAGAGACTGACTTTGGAAGACTTTGGATTTTCTTTGTATTGATAGTGCTGCTTTGCATCTGCTTCAAGGTCTATCATAGGTGTATTGTGTGACCTTGATTACTTTTGAAGTTACTTTCCATCTTGGTGCTTCAGTTTAACACAAGCAGTATTTCCCTGACATCTGAGGGACTTGCTATTTTCAAAGAATTATGATATTCTTGAACTGAAATAGAGCAATTTTGGCCTGACCTAAAATGAGGATCGCTCAGCAACTGTATTTAAGCAGAAAAAAACAGCTAGTTTCAAACCTGTGTTGTGCACTTCAGACAGGGACTAGATTGGACAAAAAGCACAGGAGAAATGCTGAGACACCAAAAGATGGACAGATTTGCGGAGGTACCTATCTGGCAGAGAATCACCAGGAACTTCAGTTGTGTCTCCTTTGGCAGGTTGGTGAGAACGAAATGGCAGTGGCTTCTGGCCACATGAACAGCTCAGGAGTCCTGCTGGAGGTAGGAAACGTCCTTCCAGTGCTGCACAGTGCAGAAATGCAGTCGGCACCTGGTGCAGTCCCTGCATCTCCTGCTGCTTCAGGTAATTTGCAGGGACTCTTCCTGTCTCGTTATCCTTTCAGATTTCAGTTATGTACCGTAATTTCACAGACTGTTTTATGAATCCTAGTTAGAGATGAAGACATCTAGTCTGGCTGGTGTGGGGGCTTCTTTTGAGTTCTATTACAATTTCTATATTCTTCTGTTACCTCACACCCTTTTATTTTTTGTAAGACAACTCTTAATTTTTTACAGAAAAGGGCATATCTGGAAAGATGATTGGAACGGTTAGACTTGATTTGACCCTAGTCCATCCAGACTAGTTCCAGGTTTTGATACTGACCAATACCAGGTAGTTCAATGTAGAAAGGTTTTGTTGAAAGAAGGTTGGGAAGACCTGGGTCTAGGTTGTCATTCTAATTTCATCAAACTGTAGCTCCCAATGAAGCTGGAGGACCAGCATATCTTAGCTCTTCTTTAGCTCAGAGGTGTGTTAAGGATTAGATCACAATGGACTGTGAGCTGTAAAATAAATTCTGTACAGGGGGATGGAAAGGGCAGTGCAGGAGTTTTTACATTAAACCTTTATAGTGACATAATGCCTATAGGAGTTTCTTTTCAGCTCATGTTAACCAGTGGTCTAGTCTAAAAAACTGATGATTTATGCCATTCATGCATATTTAGTTTTGAATGAATAAGCTCACTTTCCTTATCTATGTCTTAAAAGTTCTGCTAAAGTGGTTGAAGTTGTAAAGTATATTGAAACTGAAAACTGTGATTAAGATGAATGGTAGCCTTTGAGTTAAGAGGGAGTCTCCAGAAAAGACCTGCAAAGAGATCCCCTCTGCTCCCTCTGGCTCTTGTGATAACTGTTTGTCCTGCCTTACCCTGTGTGGCTCTCTTAGCACTGTTTTTGAGATTTCCCATGTTTTTATTGGGATGAGCCTTTGGAAGGGCATCTCTCTGCATGTGTGGCTTAGCCTCTCCAGCCCTTACCCTGACCAGTGACCCACAGTTTGCATAGTTCCCGCTCAGACTGCGCGCACTGAGGAGCCATACGCTTTGGTGTGGGCTCTCTGTAGCTCTGGGGACCATGCGTAGGACCAGGGGAAGCCACCAGCTAGCGAATAGCCCTGTAGTGGCTCTGTGGGCTTCAGTGGTGGCGCTTCTTGCTCATGTGCTTTTCCCTTCTACTCTCTGTTAGGTGCTCCTACGCTTTCCCGGCTTTTAGAAGCTGGTCCTGCACAGTTCACCTCGCCTCTTGCTTCCTTCTCCGCTGTTGCCAGCGAACCTCCAGCTAAGCTTCTACCACCCCCAGTAGAGCCTGTGCCTCAGGCAACCATTGTCATGATGCCCACGCTGCCAGTACCATCCGTTGTGCCACCAGCTGCCACTGCAGAAAGCATAGCGACAGGTTCGTTCGTGGGCAACGCACCCAGCAGGGTCTCAGCTGGGGCTTTTGTCTCACCATCGTTTCTTGACTCACCATCGTTTCGGAAAGGCTAGGTTCTGGAGTAAACAGATGGTGCTCTTGGAGATGGGATTTGAGCAAGATTTGCTGGGCGGAGGTGGGGGTGCTAATGATATGTAGCAGGGTTGTAAACCAGGCACTGGATTCTCACTTTGTCTCTTGTGTGGGAAATCAAATATGTCACCTCTATGTATCTTTTATTTTTCTATGCAGTGCTGTTGTGGGTGGACTTGGGATATGTGTGCCTGGTGCTTGGTCTAACCCACTGCAGTATTTCCTTACATGGGCCCGACTTCACCGGCTTGGTCTCTGATTTTCACTCTCATCCTTGTTCAGTGAGCCAGCCGGAAGCCTGTGTTTCCATGGAGGCCGTGTCTGATTCCCATACGGTGACAGTGTCCATGGACAGCAGTGAAATATCCATGATCATTGATTCAATCAAGAAAGAATGCCTGGGTTCTGCAGCTGGCAGCACTGCAGGGCCTTCCAAAGATCACTGCATGGATGGGAAAGAAGACCTGGATTTAGCGGAGAAGATGGATATTGCAGTGTCCTACACCGGGGAAGAGCTGGACTTTGATACTGTTGGAAACATTATAGCCATCATAGAGGACAAGGTAAACCAGGCAAAAGAGAGCCTGTGCATTTTGTCCACATCCAGTTAGATTAGTCTCAGGCAATTACTATTCATCAATTTACAGTCATCCTACACAAGCAGGAAATAACTGGCACACGCTCACTGTGTTTGTCCAGATCTATAGGGAATGGCCCTTTGACACCAGTGTCTGCCACGTTTAGCTTGGTGCTCCAGAGCTCAGAGAAATCTCTTCCTCAGATTGAGTGGGGATTGGGCTATGGATCTGGCAGACAGACCAGTGTGCTTTGGTGGCTTTCCAGGAGTTGTGTATTTCTGAACCTGAAAGCTCCCTGGGGACAAGATCTCTGGCATATTATGTAGGGAAGTGATGCAAATCCTGCTGCTAAAGACAGCTGAGTAGACACACTGGGGGTTTCCTTTTGAATTTATTTTTAATCTCTTCTTGTTGACTTTGGCCTGCACTGCCGTCTGTGTTTTGGGAATAGGTGGACGACCATCCTGAAGTCCTGGATGCAGCAGTTGTTGAAGCTGCACTGTCTTCTTTCTGCGAAGATACCGATGACCCTCAGGCCCTGCCTGGCCCATGGGAACACCCAATTCATCAGGAGCATGAGAAACAGGCCCAGATACCCCAAGTGTCTGTGACTGTGAAGCAGGAAAGACTGGAATGTGAGGAGCCAGAAACGAAGGGAATTCGAGAGTTAATGGGCATTGGAGAGCTGGGATCAGAAATAAAGACAGAACCTGCCGAGCAGGAGCAAAATCAGCCGGGCCCTGAAGAACCCATACCAGTGACTGCAAGAGCAACGGAAACACCAGAGCTTGGGAGTCAAGAGATAGAAGAGGATCAAAGAGCATCTGTGACAGCAGGAGAGAGTTCTGAAACTGAGATAGAGTCAGCCAAGGGAGAAGACCCAGTGTCCAATACAGTGAAGACAGAGGTATGTGAGCGGAGAGGCTGCCTGGAAATGGTGAGAGGAGAAAGGAGCAGTTGTGGCAGGTAGGAGAGAAGTTTAGAGGAAGAGTAACTGTTGCATTTGAAGGTGACCCTTCACTAAATGTGCCTGCTTGTTTCCTTGGGGGTCATGCTGTTGATCTGTTCGATCTGTAGGAAAAGCTCTCCACTCTAGGCAGTGCCTTTATGTTAATCTCCCCCTGCCCATGTGCAGAATTGCTGTTGGGGAGGTCCTCAGTGAACCTCAATGCCTTAAGTTAGCCTAGGATGAGCGAGATGTGCCCACACCTTCACTGCAGTAAGCTGACACAAACGTCTAGATTTGTGCATTTCTCTTCCCTCCAGACCCCACCTGATGATGATTCATCCCCTCCACAAGTCCCAAATGTGAGTGAAGACTCCTCACAGGCTGATGTTCAGCACAAATTTGAGCTGTCAGGTAACTTAATTCAGCTAGGAAATCTTTTATGTACAACATTATTAGTTGGATAGATGTTAGTGATCTTGTTCAGCTTTTGGGGAGGAGGGAGAAAAGAAGATACGTGCAGGAACAGTGGTAATTACTGCAGGACAGTAGGTATTGATACAGGAGCGGAAGTAGGAAAGACAGTTTTGGAGAATCATAACCTTGCTCCTTCATTTTTCATTCTTAGAGTCATTGAAGGAAGAGGCCCAAGCCCTGTTCAGGAGTCAGATGAAGGTAATTCTGAATTAGTTATAGTCATCTTGGGTTCAGTAGTTAGGACATCTTGCTGCTGCTGCTTCCTAGCTCCCATCTGCTGAAAAGCAAAGCTTGTCTTCAGCTTGCCACACTGACAAGAGAGTGGGCTGTCTGAAATTGGAGCTAAAGGGAATTTTGCTTCAGACCTTATAAAGCTGCCTGGGGATGTGTTTGTCAGTGTGTGTGTGGTGGAGCAAAGGGCAGGACGGAGTGACTGGGAAGTTGTGGAAGCCCCTTTACAGCAGCTATAGTAAGAAAATCACCTTTGTCAGCTGAACCATAGGTGCCCTGGAGGTTCAGTCACTGTTGTAACAAGTTGCACAGACTTACGTACTGTGTGTACTTCAGGATGGGCAGGGTGAAGAGGATGATGAGGATGGTGCCAGCGAGGCTGCCAGTTTGGAGGAGCCCAAAGAAGAAGATCAGGGTGAGGGATATCTATCCGAGATGGATAACGAGCCCCCCGTGAGTGAGAGCGATGATGGCTTCAGTGTCCATAATGCACCATTGCAGTCTCACACGCTAGCTGACTCCATCCCCAGCAGCCCTGCCTCCTCGCAGTTGTGAGTATCACTGCAGCTCTCAGCCACACCAGTGCAAATCCCAGGCTGGTTTGTGGAGGGAGCATGGGATTCTCGTGTCTGTTTGACTGACTAAGCGGGTTTGAAGAGGGAATTTGTTGATCTGTCTGACACAAGGTTCTCCTTACTCATAAGCACAAGCCTGCAGACAGCACCCGCTGTTTCTTTCTGTCTCTGGCATGGATTAATGTAGGTACGTCGAAGGCAGAATAAACCATATGGTTTCTGCTTCAAGCAATGTGGAGACTCCTGAAAGAAAGTTCCATTCTTTTCTTCTCAGCTCTGTGTGCAGTGAGGACCAGGAAGCTATACAGGCCCAGAAGATCTGGAAGAAAGCCATCATGCTAGTTTGGAGAGCAGCAGCAAATCACAGGTGAATTTGATGTCTTGAGAACTAGAAGAAGAAATGACTAATCCCAGGCAGTCTCTCACTCCCCTGTGTGTGGCTTGTCCGATTTGATCCTGGGAAACAGTGAATCGTTTTTCTTCTGATAGTACACAAAACATGAGAGCATGGAACAAATATTTAAGGATTGCTCATTTACTGGCAAGAGCAGGACACTCAGTGGACTCCCTCTCTCTGCAGGTATGCCAATGTCTTCCTGCAGCCTGTGACTGACGATATTGCGCCAGGGTACCACAGCATTGTGCAGAGGTGAGAAGCTCAGCAATATTCTGTCACTAGAACATTTAAATACGTCTGTAGCAATTTATGACAGGAAAGGTTTGGTTCTCAACTGCTATTGATGATGGATATTGAATATTGAAAATAAAGTTGTTTTCTAGCACCACTTGATCGGAAACAGGTTTCCCCAAGAAAAAGGCTGTCTTCAGTAGCAGACAAGACTCTTTATGTAGCCGTCTCTTTAGAGAGCTCAGTATGCTGCTTTATCCAGAACACTGTTTATCAGCAAGGTGCTGTGTGACCGTGGTCTTATTCAACTTTCTGCTCAAGGATGGGATCTGGTCTTTGGTGCTCTGCAGATCCATCTTCTTTAATCAGCTCTTCTACTATCAAGAGTAGTGTCCTTTTCTGGAAGAGTTACCAGAATCCCCTTTTAGCCCCAGAATTCTCTCCTGAGCAGCTCAGCGAGTAGAGCTTGAGCTCTAGCTCCCTAGTGTGTCCCAACAATGTCTGGGTCTCAAAATGCCTCTGCTATACAACCATCTCCTCACTCAGGAATACAAGCTGCATGGAAAATAATTTATTGGGATCTGGTGCTACTAAATTGAGTAGATGGTCTAACTAGACATATCTCAGATCCAGGTCAGTTTGCAAAAGAAAGAAGAGTTAAACATTTGTTTTGACTGCATTTCTTTCATAGGCCAATGGATTTATCTACCATTAAGAAGAACATTGAGAACGGGCTGATACGAACCACAGCAGAGTTCCAGCGTGACATTATGCTGATGTTTCAAAATGCAGTTATGTACAACAGCTCTGACCATGATGTGTACCACATGGCTGTGGAGATGCAGCGAGATGTCCTGGAGCAAATCCAGGTAAAGTACTGAGCTGAGGCCAGGGCAGGGCAAAACATGTGCCTTGGTTCCTAAGCATGGGAAAGACTTCAGAATGTAAAACCACACCTTAGCTTGCAATGCCTTTGAATGAAATAGTTCCCTTCTCCTCTTCACCTGTCTTGAGCTTGTGTTAGCTGAGGTGATGGTAGTGACCTAATATTGTGGAACCACCCCATAAGTTAAAGCCAAGCCAAATATTTGTCAGGTTCAGCCCCAAACAATTTCAAGCTCCCTTCAAGAGGTACCTGCCAGCAAGAACTGCAGGGTGGTTCAGGAGCAGAAACAGGCAACAAGATTGGTGAACTGCAGGGGCAAGGTGGCTCTTTCGGTGTCTCTGCTGGTTTATGCTGCCTTTGAAGTCTTTGTGAAACTGTATCTGGAGACTACCCCTCTACTCTGTGCCATTTAACACTGCTGAAGTGGAATGTTCCAACTGGCAGGGCTAGGGGGGTTTGAGTTGGGTTCTTACAGCTCTTCGGAACTTGTGACTTCTGAGGTAAAAGGAGTAATTTATTTTGAGGAACAGACAGTGAACTGAAACTGTCCCTGACCTAATCATTTCCAGCCTTGTGGTTTGTGATATTAACTGACAAGCAATACCTGAGCTTGTTTTGCCTGAGAGTCTTAACTAAGAGTGTGGTTTTCCTGCAGCAATTTCTGGCCACACAACTGATCATGCAAACATCGGAGTCTGGGATCAGTGCAAAGAGCCTGCGTGGGCGAGACTCCACTCGCAAACAAGATGCTTCAGAAAAGGTGAGGGTGCTGCGCTCTGTGGAAGGGCAGTTGGTGCCTTTGGGAAGGTCCCAGGATACTACATTAAGTCCCTATACCAAAGATGTGCAGGTATTTTAAAGATCACAGTTGCTCTGGCTTCTTCATGTGAAATCTTTTATTTAAATGTGTGCTTCAGGTAGATTTCAGCTCTGGAGATGTACATTATCCCAGAGGCAAGTTTCATGAGTTATCTCTGTAATCTCAATAATTCCATTTAAAAAAAATAAAAAAACAAGTCATGAAAACTGCAGGAAAATGAGCAGAGTATTGGAGGAGGAGGCCTGATGCAGCAGGAAGGTGAAAGTGTAGAAAATTCAAAGACTGACTTGTCCGTGTTTTTAGAGACAGATTTTTAGAGCTGGGGAATTACCGCAGTCTGTTCTACTCTTTAAAGCACACCAGCGAACCTTTGATTTCTTCATTGATCTGAACCAGTATTCTGCAGGGGCTGGTTTTCTTTTGTTAAAGACATGCCCAGTCTTGATTCAGTGTTTTCAGATGCTCTTAGCTGGTGCATATAACATCGTGACAGCAAGGACCGCCTGCTTAGCTGTAGTGGGGAGTGGGACTGAGTGCACAGTGCAAAGAGATTATTTGGTAGACCAGAGCTTGCCGTGGCTGAGGAGGGAAAATCCCTTTCTGAGCATTCTCACTCTCGCAGTGTCCTTCTCTTGTCCATTTTTATGTTCCTGCTGCGTAAGACTGCTGCCACGCGGGAAGGGGAGCGGGGCATATGTTCCTCTATGCTGATGTATGTGGGCGCATTGCTTCTGTGTGGTGTGTGCATTTCTGTATCTGATATCTGATAAGTCCTTCTGTTTGGCCTTTTAACAGGACAGTGTCCCAATGGGCTCTCCTGCCTTCCTTCTCTCTCTCTTTGTAAGTATTGAAAGGCTGCAGCAGGCACTGGGGTGCTGCTGGCACTGGGCTCTGCTGCTTGCCTGGGTGATAACTGCACTGATCCTTAGCATTGCAGCAATGTATCTTAACTGTACAACCATGGGCATTAGAGAAGAAACTTCAGTCCCTCGTGCTGCGCGTGGGTGAGAAGGACGGGCTTGCTTCTGGTTCCAAGTGTTCTTGTTTTGTCATCTGCCATTGCTGTTTTCCACAACTTCTCTCCTGCTTTCTTTCCATGTAAGCGGGAAGACAGATCAAGTGCAGCACTATAATTCTGACATCTCTCATGCTTATACAGCTGCCCCTTTCTCATGACCAGGAAAGAACACAGGGGGCTGGGGAAAGTGAGAAATGAGTTGTATACTGTTTTATGGTCCAGAAAACAAAAGATATCCAGCAGAAATGTCCTGATCTGTGCCTGTGGTGATCTGGATGCGTTTGAAAAGCTATTCCTTTATGGGAAATCCCAAGTCTTTTGAGTGTGAGAAGGAGAGAAGGGGAGGAAGATGGAGAGATGTTTTTTTTCTCGCATATATCTAAAGACAGAGGAGTACTCCAGGAGAGTCAGCATGTCAGCCAGAGGGAGAGGGCAGCGGATCAAAGGAAGCTGTCATTTCGCCTTCCACTCTTGGAGAGCAGCTGTGCGGAGAAGCTAGGGAGCTAGTGCCAGGGTCACTCAACTGGAGGATCACTTCCCATAGGGAACAGCAGCTGATAAGGTAGGTTAGTCAGCAGTTTCCTCTTCCCAACTTAAGAGCCCAGCTAGAATGTGTCACGTGGGAGAAAACCTGCACTTGTGCAGGCTCTAAAAACATCCATCTGGGTGAGAGCCTTGCTGCCCCTCTCCTGGCTGGCAGCAGTGCCCAGAGAGGCTGCGCGTGGCAGCCCCTGGGCTTTATCCACAGTGGTTTTGGTAGGTAGGTGTGCAGGCAGCCCCCCCAGACCTCCTTGCCTGTCTCCTCCATGGAGCCCCTGGGTACTGGAGGCAGCGGGTTTGGGGTTCGGTTTGTAACTCTGCTGATGGCAGTGCTTTTGTTTGCCTGGCGACTAGGACGGAGGCACCAGAGGGCGTCGCTGTGCCATCGAGGCGGACATGAAGATGAAGAAGTGATGGAAACGCCCAGCCCTCGCCGAGCGGGGCGGGAGTGCCAGCAAGACCTGTTCCAACAGCCAGAGGAGGAAGAAAAGCCCCACGTTCCTTTTCCGGGACCTGCTCCACCTTGGCTCATCCCTCTGAAAGCAATATCTCGTCAGAATGTGTAACCCAAAGAAACTTCCCGGGGAGGGAAGACCAGCCCTGCTGCCTGTTCTAGGGCAGAAGTCTTGGGCTTCATCAGTGTTCTGGTGTTAGCTAGCAACTGGTGGCTCGTATGTACTGTAATGTGAAGTGTACAGATTTTTACTAGTGATGTGTAAATGTGTATGTATATTAAAGCTGAGAACAAATCCATTGTGGGTGTGCTTAGTCCTGCAGCGCCGCAGTGAGGAGCCCTGTCTCAGTGTCATTGCGTGTCATGGTGTACCCGTTTTGCATATCTGCTAATGCAGCTCGCTCTGTTGGTTCCTCTGGCAAACAAGCACTGCAGAGCGTTACCAAAACAGGGCATGATTCCTGGGTCGTGTGTGTAAGTGTGTAAGGCTGGAGTGTGTAAGGATGCAGTGCTGTTGTTATGAAATACAGTGGGAGATCTAATCACAAAAAAAAAGGTAAATACTAGTCTTGTCAGAGCCTTATTACGTTTATTTCCCTTATTTTTTCCCAGAGTATTGAAAGGGGTAAGCAAATGAAAATCTCTTGTGGTTCCAGCAGCTTTAGGCATGCCAGGATCTGGTTGCAGCACTCTCTGGTTTGACATTGGAGCTCCAAACTGTTTCTCTCTGTGGCACATTCCTCTTGTTTTCCTCAGCAACATGGATGCTTAAACTGAGTTGGAATTCCCTCTGGCAGTCCTCAAGTTACCAGCTTGTTTTCTGCTCATGTGACCTGTGAGCCAAAACAGGTAGTTTCTGCCCCCATGATTTTCCAAGGGAGGAAAAAATGGTGGTGATTTTTCCTCGTGGAGCAGCTGGGTATAGTCTGCACTTTGCCCAGGGTTTGTACAGGCTTCAGCGCTCTGACCCACAAATTGCAGGAGTCAGAGTCATTACAATTAACACTAGCAGGCTCATCTAGTAAAAACTCCTGCTTTTCACAGATTTTGTGTTCCGGTTGATTGGGCCCTTGGTGTTGAGTTGATTGCTTGGCTAAGTTGTGTTTCTGCTAACGGTCACTCTACATTTAATGCTAAAAGTGCAGAATCCACTCCTGTGCTTGATTTACCAGTCAATGTCCTTCACGATTGCTATTGTGCCTTTCACTATTAAAATTGGGTGCAAATTTACAGCAATTACAAGTTGTGAAACAAGTTACTTGTTCCTTGTGGAACAAGTTACAGGGTTCTTCTACCACCTGATACTTTATAAAACAATTTAGGCTGGAGCCTGTGAAGAACATCTAGTCCAACCTGCTTCTCAAAGCAGTTCTAGCTTCAAAGCTAGTTCAGGTTGCTCCGAGCGTTGTCTAGTCAAGTTTTGAAAGTCTCCAAGGATGGAGATTCAGAGCCTCACGAGTAACTTATTCCTATGCCTACCCACCCTCCAGGAGTAAATGTTTGCCTTAGACGCTGTCTGCATTTCCTTTGCTGCAGCTGGTGATCGTTGCCTCCTGTCCTCTCCCTGTTCGCCACTGAGCGGAGCCTGGCGCCGTCTTCTCCCTAACGCCTCTGCCGTGTTCGTCTGCGCTGAATAATTGAAGTTGCAGCATGTGGGTGGACTGTCTTCAGTCTCACTAGTAACCTGCTTTCATTATGGAAAGAAGTGCTGTTCGTTCCTCTCTTGGTTTCTTCTCTTAACTAGGTATTTTTTCCTTCAAAGAGCCTTTCTGCTTGTCCTGTGGCAATTTAAGAGCCTTTAATGACCATGTTTAAGATCATTAAAAATCTAAGATAAAATTTTCCTTTACAGAGCCATGCAGCCTCTTTCCCAGTTCATCATGTCGTGTTCTGACTGCTTATTCCATCCTTCATAATATTTTCTACTAATCTGTCTGGTACAGAGCTCAGATTTACCCTCAGACCTATCTTAAGAAAAAGGTGTCTGGTTTGGATATTTATGATCTCCTCTGTGGCAACGGCTGATAATGATGATTAATTTGGTTTCTCCAACCAGTCCTCTTTTCTCCTGAGATGCTGGCACTGTTTGTGCGTCTTCCCCGCTGATCATCTGGCAGACGTTCTGCTTCTGATGGTTTTTGATGAGGTTTGTTGTTGTTATTTGCTTTTATGTCTTTAGCAAACTTCTTTGGGTTTTTCTTTTTTGGAGTGAGGGTGCTATTTTATTGTGGATTTTGCATTTCATTTGCTGGCATTTGGGCTTTTATCATTTTCTCTCCTTCTGACATGTAAATTCCTATTAAAGGCTGTCTTTTTACTTCTAACAGCTTCTTGGTTGTGCAGCGTCTAACCTCTGCAAACTGAGCTAAAACTTTTGCTTCAGATGCTGATTCCTTGTTGGCAACTTACGTAAAGCCTGTCACATAGTCCTTCATTAAGAAGTTGAATTCTGTATTTATCTACCCCTCTATTTTGTATGGAATTGGTCTGAAACTAGGTGGTCTGCAGTTATTTCACTCATCCTACTCACCCTACACTAACAAAACTCTCTGGTTCTCCAGCATCCTGAGCATCCCCAGACTTAGTAAAACTGAGTGTAAGGCCAAAGCTCTTGAGCACTGCTTATACCCACATTATCTCAATTTGCTGATTTTGAAATGTTTATCTCAGCTGGAAGACAGCAAGATGCTCCGAAGCGATGGGATGACCTTAGCCGGAGGCTCTGCTGTTCAGCAGAGCTGCCTGGCGCCGCTTCAGGTCTGGTTGCTCTCCAGGCAGAGGCAGAATTTGCCCAGCTCCTTTAACTGGAAGCCCAGAGGAGCAGCTTTATCTGTTACCTTATCAGATTCCGTCTGCTTCTGCTGAAGTTAACTTCAAAAGGGCTTTCAGAAGCACAGCCTTTTCTGTTCTACCTCTGGTTGTTCAGTTCCTAATATTAGCAAGCGAGTTGTTCCATCCCAAACCCATTCTAGTTATGCCCTGTAGGTTGTGCTTGCAGCTGTGCTAGCAGTCCTGGGAATGTGAAAGGAAGCCAGTGAGAAAGTTGCTTGTTCAAAACCCTGGAAAAATCAGGTTGCACCCAATTAACTGAGAACTGTAAGGAGGCAGCTGATGAATGCCTAGCATCACCCCCAGGTGCGGCATCCACGCAGGCGAGTTCAGTGGCAAAACACAGATTTTCTTAATAGCCATTCACTGCTGTTCCTGTGCCTCCGCAGCCCATTCCCCAGGCTCCGCAGGGGTCATCGTGGGCTCATACAGTGGAAAAGACTTGGGCATAGACTAAAGACAAAGACAAAATGAATGGTTTCCTCCTTCTCAAAAAAGTGCTCAGTATTTATTTCTAAAACGGGCATAGAACCATCTCCTATCCATGCAAGACTATTCATGCTTACAGTCCTGGTCAGGTACACAGGAAACCACCATCCAGTTCAAACACGTCTGTCACAACAAAGTTTCTATATCATTTACAGTAAGATATTTCCAATATAAAAAGTTCTTAACCAAGCAGTGAATGGAATTTCAGTGATTTGTCCTTGGAATCATTGACTGCTTGCAACAACTACCACACATTGAGGAGCCCCAGCGTTTGTGCATGTCTCTGGCATCCTTTGGCACCTTAAACCTGATCCGAGAAAGCTGCAGGCTCCAAGCCTGCCCGGCATCGCCTGGGCACCCGCTGACCCCAGGAGAGCGCAGCGAGGGCACTGCGCGTTGCTCGGAAATGGGTTGGTTGTGCAGAGCTGCAGCCCTGCTGCGGGCCGAGCCGCGCGGGCCCCGTGCTCTGGATTGCCGGGGCCGTCAGGAAATGAAGCAGAGTTTGCAGCTCTGGGACAGGGTTCAAAGAAATTGCTGTTTCTCTCTTTCTGTTTGTCTGCAGATGGGCCATGGCTGGATGTGCTGGGGGTCGGAGACGGAGTCTGCCAGCGAGTCTGAGAAGAACAGCGACTTCCAGTCCCTTCTCAGCTGGGATTCGAGCTTGGATCTAGAAGTGGGGAGCTGGAGGAATAGTGAAGAGAGAGCCATAAGGGAGCTAGAGGAGAGCAGCCAAGAGGAAGACTGCAGGCAGTTCAGCGAGTCCCTCTGGGAGGATGACAGTGACGACTGCCAGGCGGCGGTGACGCAGTGTGACCAGGAGAGCCTGCTGCACTTCCTCGCAGAGGTAGGGCTGTCTGCATTATGGCAACGAGGGCCGCGTGGCTCAGGCCCTCCTAAAATACTGTTTTCATTATCCTGGGCGAGGAGCAAATGCCCTGAGCTCTCTCGGTCCCTGATCCAAGTGTAGCCCTTGCTCCCGTTTAAAGCTGGCAGCGCAGGCGGGCAGCTGCTGGGCCAGGACACCCCAGAGCACTGAGATGCCAGGGAGCTGACACTGTAATAACAGCACAGGGCTGCATCAGAACATTTTTTTTGCAAAGAGTTCTAAAAATGGAAAGTGTTTGTGAGCATAATCAAAAATAGCATTTGTGCTACTTATTTCTTCTTCCTTTTGCCTTCACGCTTTGAAGCAGTAAGCCTCTGTGTTGCAGGTAACCCACTTAATGGAACCTCTCCGCATTAGCAGCACAGAATCAGCACAGAGTCACTGGAACTTTTGTGGCTCTGGGAAGCAGGATGATGGGGAAGACGTAAGCTGCCAGGAAAAGAGCAAGGAGTCAGCAGTCTCTGAAGGGGAACAAAGTCAGCTGCAGACCCCGCCAGAAGAAGATAAGAAGGAGCATTTACCAGAAGGAGAGGTATGGGAGAGGTGGTCTTAAGAGGGCCTCAAGTCCTCAGTGAGAGACGGAGACTGTGGAGGAAAACAGCTTTAGAGAAGAGATGGGAAAGTCCTGGCATCCCAGTGGGGAGGAAGAGACTAAATGAGGGAAATGCCTAAGAAATGTATACAGGGAAGGATGCTTTAAGTGTATCAATATGGATCTTTATGAACAGCAAGATTATTACAGATCAAACGCTCATATGTAGGAAGAGTAATTTGGCAGTGAAAAGAAGTTTTTTCTTACCAGAAGAACTGGTAATACTTGGTTTGCTCTCACTGCTGTGTTATGGAGCACACAGCTTGACTGGTTTGAGGCCCACGAGGATGTGATAGCAGTAACCATCTGCTCCTGGGGACTGTCATCTCTTGGAAGCAGGTGGTGTCTAGCATGGCTTTGAGTACTGCCATGTCCAGAGGGCTTTTACCAGCCTGCAAGGTCTCGCCCAGACAGATAAACATAACAAGAGTGGAAGAACAGTGCCATTTTTTTCCAGTGCCCACACATGTTTGTTCCATTGCAAATTTAGATAGGAGAGATGAAAATGTGGGAACCTTGAGAGTCATTTCTATTTGTTCAGCCAGGACAGGGCTACTCCAGGCAATTCACTAAAGCTCTAACCACTAATCAAAGCCCTGTATAACACAATATCTACTTAATTTCCATGGAGCCTGCTTCAGGTCTTCTGTTGAGGAGTTCAGGTGTTCCTGTGCAGTGAAATTCCACTTTTTGACTCCCAAAAATCCTCTTTCGTGCTTCTTTCACGCTCTACTGGCAAATCACTGTGTTAGCAGCACCATCCTGCTTGCTGGCTGACTGTTCTCTCTCATGTTCAATGTGGGAGTTTGCAAGGAAACAACCCTGCTATGTTCCTGTCATCAGTGTTTTGAAAGCAGCCTTACCTCAGCTCCTGAATGTGCTCTCTTCATCCATGACTCTCTAGGCAAGGAGACTGACGTGATGCTGGAGACCACGCAGCACCACAGTGCTTTGAAGTAGCTAGAACTGATTATGGTACCAGAGCTCAGACTTAGGTGTTGCTGAAGTCTTCATCAGCATGACGAAGGTGTGAAGAGCTCAGGGCAACCAGCATCCTCCAGAACAGGACAGAGAGTGCTAGCTCCCATCTGAGGTTGGCTGCAGCAAGGGAACAGGCAGCAGGCTGGCTGGTAGATAAAGGATTCTGGGTGATGGGCTCCATTTCAGCTCTTTCTCATTTATTTTTCTCTCTGTTCTTCAGGACAAGGCGCAAGAGGCACCCAGGGAACAAGCTGAAGATGAACTGAGTCCACAAGAGAAGACTAATCAGTCCCTGCCTAAAGATGATGCAGGGGGCACCTGTGCAGCCTCCTCGCTGCGGTCTGTGGGTCCTGGCTCCACACAGCTGTAAGTAGATCAGTCTGACACTTTGCAGGGGCAGTGTAACAGCTTCTTCCTTGAGTTTACCTGAGAGCAAGCACATGAGGTGAGATATCCCAGGAGAAAAGGAGGGAAAGAGATCATTTGTGCCATCTGCATGAGACTATCAGTGTTTTGGGGTAGGGGGAGATAGGCGCCTGTTTGTGTGATTACCTAGCTGCCTTTTAGGTGGGATGAGAAAACAAATAAACAGCAGAATCTGATCCTGCTCTTTAGAGCTGTTCAGCTCAGCTATTGTTTCTACTTGTTGGCCTTTATCTTCCTGTGTCTTGGGTAGTAAGTCCTGATCTGAGATGCAGCATGCTTCGACCATCTCACGTGGAGGTGGTTCGAGTAGCTTCACTAAAGAATCTGTGATCTTTGTCCAAGTGGATATGTTGGGCATCAGCAGAGGAACTGTCCTGTCGTTTGTCTCAAGCATGATCAGCTGACGCTGTGTTCCCTCTGCAGGGTGCAGCTGAGCTGGGATAACCCCCTGCAACGTTTGCTCTTCAAGAGGACTCTCCTGTCCATCTGGAAGGTCATAGCCAGTCACAGGTGTGTGGGTATGAGGGTTGCAGCGTGGTCTGGCTCCTGTCCCTGCTATCCTGAATTCCAGTTCTCTTGTCACCAGGCCCTGTCCTCCCCTTCAGGACAGCTCTGCAGGCTGCCCTGTCGCTCCCTGGCTGCTGTTGCAGCAGGGAGAGCTGTGTGCTGATAGACTCGTGACAAGCAGGGATAGGTCCTCGCTGCAGCGCTGCCTTCAGCCCTCAGCACGGAGACCTTCAGAGGCCATTTGTTGTGCTTGTCCTTGTAGGTACAGCGGCCCGTTCCTGAAGGCAGTGTCGGACAAACAAGCGCCTGGATACAGCGATGTTGTGAAGAGGTGAGTTTGTGCGAGTCTTTACTAGCTGTTTCTTTTCTGTCTGTTTTCTCTTTCTTGTCTGGTACCCAACTCTAGGAACAGGAAAGACTAAGATCAGCCTCTGGTCGCCCCCATACCCCTTGCATGGGAGTATTTCCTCTGTCCCTCCTCCTGCCTTGACCTTGGAGACAAGTGTGGCTGTGTCCTTCTGCTCTGCAGAGCTTGGCTGTCAGCAGTGTCTCCCACTGATTTATTTTAATAAAACTCCCTTCCAGGTGATTAGGACCTTGAAGTCTGCACTGACCTCAGTCCTGAGATGGATTGTTCTTGTCCTTTGCCAGCACTGCACTATGGCAGGCACCGTCACCACAGCTCTACCCCTGCCTAAGGGACTCACCCCTAGAGCCCAACTCCCTCTTAACCCCCATCTTTTCCCTTGTTGTTGGGGAAAAAGATGCCTCAGTCAATACTGCCTCTTTGCCCACTGCTTTCTGCCCAGATGTTTTACTTGTAGTGGAGAAGTGGATTATAAGAGTGTTTCCCAGATGGATTAAGGGCATTTTTGTCAAAGCTGAATCATATTCTATTCTGGTCACAGTTCTCCTCTCTGCAGCCATTCATCTTCTCATTCTGTCAAAATAAGAGAAGTCATATTTATTCCCCATCATGTCCCACTTGCCAGCATGGCTATTTTTGCTAGTGGCACCATTCGATTTTTAGGGGGTTTTAATAGATGCCTATTTTAGTATCTTCTTTTTCCACCAAGACCTGGGCTCACTTCACAAAGACTAATTACTAGAGTTGCTCTGGTTGCTTCTCTGGAGCTGCACATCAGACTCCCTTCACAAGTAATTGCTAGTGGCTTGCCAAGGTGATTGGATGGCAAGTGTTGCACTGGCTAAACTTATTTTTGTCCGACTTTAGGAGACAAACATTTCTCACTCTCTCCCTCTGTCATGAGCAATAAAATTGATTGAATGTAGCTGTGTGCTAGAAAGAAAACAAGCGTTTTCCTGCAGAGCCTGAAGAATCTCTTGCCTTTTGCAGGCCCATGGATTTAACCAGCATAAAGAGAAACCTGTCCAAGGGCCACATTCACACGAGCGCCCAGTTCCAGCGCGACCTCATGCTCATGTTCCAGAACGCCATCATGTACAACAGCTCGAGCCACCACGTGCACCGCATGGCCGTGGAAATGCAGCAGGAGGTCCTGGAGCAGCTGCAGATGCTGGGGGAGGCCCTGCTGTGCTCCGGGGACCGCCTGGGCTGGGGCAGGAGGTAACAAACCGGGTCCGTTTTGCCCTTCTTTGCTGTCCCCTGGCCCTGCGCCGGGCTGGCGGCGCGTGGCAGAGCTGTGACCGCTTCGTGCTGCCAGCAGGTTGGTGGGATAAAGGAGGGAGCCGCTGCCGAGCCCTGGTCCGCGCAGGGAACCGCGGCCCGAACTGC
Source organism: Rhynchotus rufescens (assembly GCA_032273925.1). NCBI lineage: Eukaryota > Metazoa > Chordata > Aves > Tinamiformes > Tinamidae > Rhynchotus > Rhynchotus rufescens. The sequence continues at coordinate 387 of JAVCKT010027718.1, read as the reverse complement.
CCGCAGTGAAGAGGGAGCCGCTCCGCCGCGAGCCGGGGTGCAGCGGCCGCCGCCACGCGGAGCTCTGCTGTTCAGCCGCCTTCGCCGGGTTCCCCGCGCTGCCTGGGGGCACATTGGCTCTTCTGGCCCCTGCTGTGCCCCAGGCGGGTGAGCGCGGGCGACCCCCGCTCCTGTTCGCCATAAAGGCCGCTGTTGTGAAGGGAGCCCCCGTCCCGCCTGTGCTTGACACCGCTCCGGGAGGGGCGGAACCCGGCCACAGGGAACGGGAGGCGGGGGGACCCAGCGCGGGGGCACCGGGGCAGCCGGCCCGCCCAGGAGGGTTTTCCCGGGGCAGGGGAGCAGCCCGAGCGCCATTGGCCGGCGGGGCGGGGCAGGGCGCCGGCGATT
>JAVCKT010027716.1:68094-81092 GCA_032273925.1 Rhynchotus rufescens | reverse complement strand
GGCCGCAGCGGGGCCAAGGCGGGCCCCTCGGCCGCAGCGGGGCCGAGGCGGCTCCCTGGGCCGCAGCGGGGCCGAGGTGGGCCCCTCGGCCGCAGTGGGAGGAGAGGGCAGCTTGGATCTGCTCCCTCCATGCGAGAATGAAGGTCAGGGCACTAACTAGTCCAGCTAGAAGGCCAGCAGTCTCCAACTCCATCCTTGCTGGAAAGCATCCTAGTAACGCCAACAGGCTCTGAACTTTTACCTTCTAGCACATATCACTAAGATAAGAACAACCATGACAAGCTAAGTCTCCTTAAAGACTGGTATTAACACGATCCGATTTAGACACTGGCTTCAATCACATTTTTTTGAACAGGACCACAGAGGCCTTGATAAATCAGTGGACATATATACTCATTATTTAAATTATGAAAAGACCACAGAAAATTGATTTCAATCATTCACTGCAAATCAAATTTTCATACGTTATCCTTAAGTGAAATGGAATCATTTTGAAAGAATGTGTTAGCACCACTCTAACCTACCCCTTTTTGTGCGTGGAAGAAGATAATTTGAAGTAAGGCTCAAGCACTAAAATGGAACACGTTCACTAACCCACAGCACAGCCGCCTGAGCAGCAGTTGCCACCCACGACCATTCACAATCCTTACAGCCACTTATGTGCAGCTGAGGAAGGACAGAGCGAAGAACTGGGTGGAATTTGGCTGTGTGTGTAATTACCTAGATTAGTGATGGGATGGGGAAAGCCCATACAAAATTCCTGCACGCCCAGAGGACAGTCTGCTAATGCACTGCTGCTCACAGTCCTTCCCGTGTGCAAGAGCCCTAAGGTACTGCTTACAAGAAGCTGTTTTTTAGGAGATGATAGGTTCTGGTGCGGAAAAAAACACTGCATCCTTGAAAAAATACCCTGGCAAATGTTATCAGAAGAGCAAATATCAGAGAAAACAGGCTCTGAGAGCAAATCCTTAATCTGCTTGCTTTTGCTTCAATTGAGCTTGCCCTTCTGCCTTTCCCAGGTCCATTGGGTGCCCTCCTCTCTCCCCCAGGAGTCAGGGCTTTATCCATCCTCCTCCGTACAGATGGAGTCCTTGTATTGGCTGCACTGCCCCAGGAAGAAGAAAATTTGCACCTAGATCTGAACTCTGAAAGGGTTAGTGGCCCGAGAAGCCACCTCTCCATTTGTTTTTGTACTTACAATGAGTCCAAGGACTCCAGGAGGACCTGGGGCTCCCAATTCTCCCTAAAAGGAAAGAGAGACCAACACAGTTACAGGCTCTTTGTAGGCAAACAGCGACTGAAAGGCAGCTCAGTGTTCCAAGGCTGGAGGGAAGGGAAAAGCCTGGCCCTCCCCTTTCCGTTCTGTTCCCCCCTCCCAGAGACCCTTCCCATATCCCAAGCGATGCCGAGCAAGAGCGCGTGCTCCAGGAGGAGGCAAATGTGCACAGGCTGCTGCTTGTTCTGCACCTACCGGCGGGACTGACCCCGTCCCAGGCACCGGCTGCATAAAAAGAGCATTTCGCTGCACGTGCAGGGAGGCAGCCCCAGGTGGGAGGAAGGTGCAGGGAGGGCCATGAAGAGGGACAAATGGCAGGAACTGTGATAGCAAAGCTGAATGGGAGAGAGACAGGATGCTGCTTTGTGCGAGGAAAGGCGAGTTTGGGGGAGTATTTAAGGAGTAAGAAAAAGAAAAGGCAGACGTGGCTTTGCACACACACACCCCTACCTGCTTCTGCACAGGGACACAGCTCCCACAGCCTGCCTCGTCTCTGCTCAGCCTCGGCCACCAGGGCACTGCCCAGTAGCCCAAGCCATAGACTGATCAGTTCTTTTGTTAAAACAACCAAACAAACAAAACTAGCCTTTGGACTTCAGCTCGCCCATGGGGCTCCACACCTCTGTTGCTGGAGCAGGGAGCTCGCCAGCTGCTTGCAGGACAAGTCGTTTTTCATCACACGGAAAGGGTAAGGAGATGAAGCGTGGGAGTTCCTCCCTGCTCTGCGCCCATTTGCCATCTCTTCCAGTTGGCTCTTGAGCAGGGAGCTTTGGAAAGGGCCAGCTCCTCTCAGAGGCTTTCCAGAGGTGGCTCAGGGCTCACCACCTGAGATGGACCGACTGCTAATGGGCCTTGTGGTCACGGCCCTGGGCTGGGGCTCAGGAGATTTGGCTTCAATTTGCAACTTCACCACAAGCTCCATCAGTGCCAGATTTCTCAAGATCTGCAGGTGTCAGTGGTGCAGGCAGGTGCCTAGCAGCATTTTGGTGTGAAGTGCAGCAGGGAAGCTGCCTCGGACCCATACAAATCACCTGTCTAGTCCTCCTTTTTTGCGGGTTTTTACTTTAGCACTTTGACCTAATCTTCATTCCTTGGCTCTCTTGTGGCCTTGAGAGCTGGTCTGCTTTTTGAGGCCAAAACCTGCTCTTAAATACAGACCATCTCCAGCAGGGCCTCCCAAAACAAGTGCATTGAAAATAATAAACTTCCTGTTGGCTGAGACACCCCTACCCCTGCTCTAGATCCTGCTGTCTGCTTCTTCTGACGCACCGACTCGGGTTATAGCGTACAGCTGGTGGAGTCCCCTTCGGTGCAATAAAGTTCCCCTTTTATGGAAAGATTTGCCTAGCGGAAGAATGAAAGAGAGGGGGATGCAGTGCGACTGAACACGCTTGGCCTTCTTGAGCAAAGGGCTGTGTGTGTTTATTTTAGGGGAAGCAGAGTAAAGGACTATTGTGCAAGCGTACACAAAAAATGTTTCATAATCGCAAGCAGCCTAAAATTGCTATTTTATGACTGGTTCCTTTCCTGCATGTTTGGGACAGCTGTAGAGAAACTGTTCCTCACGGGCACGTTTCCTGTGTCCTCCAAGATACTCTAATAACGTCAGCTCCAAACATTCAGGCCAGGCCTGGCACTTGTAGATTCAGCAAGGAGAGGGAATACCCTTAGGAATGTCTAGGGCAGGAGCTGCCTTTCTTGGCAAGGCCTGCAGGATCTAAGGATGGGTGAGATAAAGGTGGGGTAGATGATTGCTCTTGGTCCACCTCCATTAAAGATGGGACTGGTTACATTTCTGAGTTATGTCCTCGAAAGAAAGGATGGATGTGGACATGCAGGGCTTCATGTCTACTGCAGGCTCACTGTCAGGCTTTCCTCTTGGGAAGAAGGGGAGGCAGATTCCTCTAGGAGAGGGAGAAAGGATTAGTTGCTCATTCGAGCCATTCTCTGGCATGGGAAAAGGAGAGTTCCCAGGTGGCCTGTCCTGGTTCTCAGGGATGATAGCCCAGCCCCTGATGTGCAAGTGCAATGAGGCTCCATCCTCCTCTGCTGTGCATGAGACAGGGACTGAGACAGGAGGCAAAAAGACGAATCAACAGTACTTTTCCACGTCCAATTCCCATGATTAAGGGACTAACTGGAGCGGCTGAGGCACTCCGGGAACGGGGGATACGGAATGTGATGGCTCGACAGCTCTCAGCAAGCTGGTACGAGGGACAAACACCCCTGCGGTTGCACGAGTCTTTCCTGTGTCTGGAAAGGACGGGGAGGATCAGAGGCAGCCGGGTTCGGCCGTCCCCACGCGCAGCAACGCGGGTGCCCGGTGCATCATGCAGAGGCAGGGGCAGCTCAGGACCTGGCAGCCTTCCTGCCTGCCCATAACTTAGCTGCATTTTCCACCTACTAAACTCGGCATATTTGTGTTCCACAAACAGACTTTCCGGCATTTTTCTGCGTCTGTGACTCCACTTGTGACCCTGTGAACCTCCCTTTAAGTCAGCTGAAACAGTCTGTTTTCATTCTGCAATCTCCAAGGCACATTAATATTTAAAACCCGTTGATAAGATGAAAGAGAAGCAATGATTCTGCATGAATTAAAGGAGAGGGCATTTGCTTCTCTCCGATGCGCTGGGAACTAGCATTCAGTTAACATTACACACAGCTTTTGAATGGAGCATAGATATCTTGCGAATTTAAAAGAAAACAAGTTATGTGGAAAAAGAAGTCTTTGTGACCTCCAAAATTCCTGCTCTTCCTGGTGGGCTTGCTGGCTTGCTGTGAGGAAACAGTAATACAATCTAGAAAGCCTTCTACTTTGGGACTGCTAGTTCCACCCTGACCCACAACCTAAGTTGACTGCAAGATGGGAAGAGTCCTGCAGGAGTATTCCTTGGGAATCTAACACTTCCACTTCGCCGCCTTCCTGACTCTTGTGCTGGAATTCCCATGAAGGCTGCAATACAGCTGAGCTGATGGGAGCTGCTTGTGGAAAATGAGCTTTATGTTGAGTATATCATGAATGGGAACTTAAAGGCACATGGGGACTGGGTTACTTCACACACACATCACTCCACCAAGCATCAGGAACACCATTGTGATTATGTGTGATGATGTGTGATTATGTGTTAAGCAAGCAACCCAGCATGAATTTCAAGGATGAGTCAGGAGCTGCTCATCTGCTAATTGAGGGAGAACTGACAAAACCATTCAGAAAAGCATTCTGAATAATACACCTGAGAATATCTGCAGTCCTCTGGGGCATGTTTTGTGAGCAGCAGAGAAACACAGCACGTGTACAACCGTGCAGTATTAATTGATGTAAGAATGAAATAAATCTTACGAGTGTCCGTCTCCTCCAGAGGTTTCTAGGGCCATCCTGGCACAAGTCCCAGGACACACATCCCATTCCTAAAGAGGGAGTGGAATGAAAACCTGAGTTGGGCCAAGACCTCGGTGCCCTGCAGGACTTTGTCACTGCAGTGCCAGGCTGGCTGCTTCGTGGGCAGGAGAGCCCCAGCAGCCTGGGCTTTGGCCTCCTGGGCTCGACTGCTCCTTGGAGCAGCCAGGCTCTCACACTGGCGACCAGGCACTTCTTGCACTATTAGCTTCTGCCTCAGACAAGGAGGGGTACTAAGCTCCAAGTGCTTTAGAAACCCACATATCTATAACCTGAATAGATAAACAACTAGTAGCATTTCTTGCTAATCTGTGCCAGATAATGAGATATGTTGAAAATATGGTGTGGGAAATTCTCCACGTGCCACCTGACATAGCCATGCAGCTGAGTACCAGGCCTGCTCCTCAGAGGGTTCACATGCCCTCAGGTAGCCCTTGGTTCTGGCATATGATGATACCTGGTTCTATCTGCCAATCCTGTTTACTTGCTGTTTTTCATGCGAGTTTCATACAGAGCTAAACGGAATCAGAACGATTCCTGTTTCCATCACGGGCTTCACATCAGGTCCTGTGGTGTGGAAAATACGCTCCACACCCGGACGCCTCATCAGACACAACATCCCTCTCTTCTTTCGCTTCACCTTAATTAAAATTGTATTGTGAGGATGAGAAAGCATCCAGCAGGACCATGGTGCAAGGGGAAAAAAAAAGTGAAATAGCAAGCAGATGGCAATGCCATGACCTGCTGGATGCTAAGATAAATGCAGGAATTAGCAGCAGGCACAAGCAGGGCAGAGATGCATGTTTGCGTTTAGGAGGGACAGCAACAAAATGCTAACAGCTGCCAGCAGACTCCTGAGAGCTTCTCTCAGGTCTAACCAACGTGACCTAGCACAGTGTGGCAGCTAACAAAACGCTGAGAGAGAAGGAGAAAGCTGCTGACTTACTGGGTTCCCATCGATGCCTGGAGGTCCTCGCTCTCCAAAATCACCAGGAAAGCCCTGAGGAGAGGGGGCAAACACAAGTATTAGTTATGGATACAACCTGGTATAAAAACAGGAAGCTTAAAAACTACTCCCCTTGCAGCGAGCGCAGCATTTTGGCAGACACTGGGTTCGAGGGAAGTCTGAGCCCAACCAGCCTGCTCCTCTCCTCAAGCCAGTCTATCCCCACTGCACCAAGGCATCTACCCAGTGCAAAGTTCTGCACGGCTCTGAGCTCCAATTCAGTCCAGTCTGCTGTGGCCAGTGAGGGGCTACCAGGAGCCTGGGAAAGAAGACACACCAAGGAGATGGAAAGGCCTTTTCCTCAGCTGTGCTACAAAAAGCAGCCATCGAACCTGCCTTATCCAAACCTCATCTTTCTTGCTGCAGGCAAGCCTTGATCAGCTCTGCCTTTTGCTAACATCACTTTCCAGCCCCAGGTACATCCCACAGGTCAAGTAAAGCTTTTGTAGCTCCTCAAAGAAAGAAAATGAGAATGTGCAGAGCAGAGGGAAGGGCTGGAAATCAGTGCTTCCACCTTCCTGTTGTTTCACTTAAGTACATCAGTACGCCGAGATATGCCAGCAAGAAATAGGCAGTCCTGGAGATTATGTTGCCTAGTTTATAAGCGCAATCCAACCCAACCAAAGCTCCTGTGCTGACAGTGTGATCCAAAACAGATTGCTCATCTCATCATCTAGATGCCCACAGTTACACTGAGAACCCTTCCCAGTAAAGCGAGCATATAAAGTGGCAGAAGCAGTATTTTGCAAAGGTATGAAAATTGGAGATCACCGTGAAACAGTGAAAATAAATGGGCAGATTTTTCAGGAAGCCTGGATGGTTGCAAGCTCAGAGGAGGCTCCCCAAAATTCACCTCGGTTCTGGCTGGGGCAGGAACCATTACAGGCAAGGCGAGGAGAGGGTCAGTGAGGAGGGTCAGACCAGGAACGTGGGAACTGCTCTCTGCAGCGGCAGGGAGTAGCTCTGCACTTCAGTGATTTCAAGGGCAGGAAAAGGATTCAGTGACTTGTGGTTAACATCAGTTAGAGCCAATTAGGCTTTGATTGACCTGCCTTGGCATAGGGGAGATTCCTGTCTCTCCCACCTTAGGGATGGAAATTTAACCTCTGAGCCTGTTGGCCTTTAGTTTAGCCTCATATCCTGATTACTCCTCTTTAGCACATGTATCTAGAACGATTTCCAAGTTGGATATTGCCTTCCAGGCCAAGTCGAGCAGAAGGCTACTGTAAAACCCACTCTTGGCCTCCTGTTGCTCATGCTGGCACCCCAGGCAGGAGGGGGATTCTGGGGACAGAAGGTTTATAGTAGTCCTCAGGGAGCGACAAGCAGAGGAAAGTCCTCATGAGGGCTCTTGTTTACCCCGAGCAGACGCCAGGACAAGGACAGCCTCAGAGCAAGGCTGCCTGAGAGCTGCTTCTTGAGGTCAACATGGCACAAAGGAGAACATGAATGGGAATCTTGAAGACTGGGAAGACATACAGCACCCTGCAGGACAGTGTCTAAAACATCTATCCTGCTGAGCACAGACCAATCATTTAACAAGTGAATTCTTCTTGATAAAGGGCTTGGAAAGGTGCTGTGTTGAGGAACACAGTGAGAAAAAAATACCACTTTTGGAAGATTAAATGGCATGCTTACAGATATAATGCTTCGTATCCTCTTTCAGGAAGAAACATCCTACTGATAAACACAATTCTTCTGAAATAGTTGATCCAAAATCCTGTATGATCCTGAAGATTCATAAACCTTGCCATGACCGTTCCCAAGAATATGTCATCAACACATGGCAATTCCTGCATATCTCATCCTATCCACTAGCAAAACTATTGTAACTATGCTCCCCTCTCTTCTGATAGTTGACCAGCTTATGCTGCTGGAGCCCATGCAGATACATAAAAAAGTTGATCAAAGATGCTGAGAAAATTTCCCTCCAATGCATTCATAGCCTTGCAGCCTGCCAAGGAATAATGGTTCCAAGCTCGACACAGCCCACGCCCTAGAGTTACAAAAGGCTGTATTTACTACATGCAAACTGACCACAAAAAAAAGTTCTGCATCGTATTTTATCTGACGCAAATTTGAAAGACATCAAACAAAAATTATGAAAAAGGGGGTGGAGGTGCTGAGGCAGAGCCAGAGCATGACAGAGTAACACTTTCTATCATTCTTAGACTGACCCTGTGCTCTCCTAGTCCCTCTAGTTCTCCTCACACACATATATCATACATTAGTTTGCTTTTCCTTCTCCTGTCTTGGTCCATTTCTCTCAATAAGAGCCCTACATGGGTATATAACCTCTGGCGTTAGCCACCACACCTATGTTTTTAAGGAGGAAGCAGCGGAGTTGAAGATGGGTTGGACTCGATTTTCTCCTGAGATTGGACTCCATTCAAGCAACAGGGTGGCAAGGATCAGACTGCAGAGAATTATTACGGATCAGGTCAAATAATTGCAGCCTTGGGAATACTCTGAACTTCACTTGCATAAGAGGATGCATTGGAGAGGCTCTGGGACTGTGGTAAGAGCTCTGCTCTTCACATTATTCTTGCACATTCCTTAAAAAAAGGCAAGATAAAACATGAAGCAGCATCGACCTCCCTTGACTCTGAGGTAGAAAAAATTATCATGTGCTAGAGGATCTCTTTACAGATAGAGCGCATGCAGAGGCTAATCCAAGGCTCTAACTCCTAGAACTGCTCAATTGGGCCACAGCTAAAATCCTTCTTTACTTTGCACCATATTCTGATTGCAGGCATCAGAAGGGCAGACTAAGAAATGTGCTTGCATACCACAGGCTTCCTCACCAAAGGGTATCCCTGCATGTTTCCATCCAGAGCAAACAGCAAACTGTACAGCAAAGCTCTGCTCACTCCTGCTCTTTGGTTTGTGGAGCACGGGCATTATTCCTTGAGATGATCTAGATCAGAAGATACACTCCAGAAACACAGCAGCAAACTGCAACTGCTGGTGCATGTGCCACCACAAATGAGCAGTCATGATCAACTTGCCTTACACCTTTTCCTTGGCCAGGACATGAGATGCAAAGGTCAACAGAACTGTGCTCCTGGGCTACATAATGGCCTGAATCATGGACGGATGAAGAAACAGATGGTCCGTGCTGAGCCACATGGATGATCTCTCTTCCTCTCTGCTCCACTGAATGCTACAAACACTGGTTGCTTTGGAAAAATCAAATTTGAGGCCCTGAAGCAATCCCTAGAATCAGCCTTCTGCCAGCTACAAAGTCATCAAAAATAATAAAAGAGTGGGAGAGAATAAAACTTTAATTAAAAAAAGAGAAAAAGTATCTCTGCTCCATACAGAATCACTAAGATCAGAGCAGAGATGTGTAAGGAAAACTCATTGCTCAGGCAAGAAGTAAAAACTGGCTTGGAATATTTTGCTGTTTACAGTCATATAACTTGCCAAGGAAAACATGAATGTGCACAGACTGATACTGTACTGCTCTGCTGCAGCTTCACTCAGCCCCTTCACTCAGCCCCTCTTGCTGCATCCTCCCTTTCTCAGGAGACATCGTTGGGCACAAAGTGACCCATGAATGCCACTGAGCAGCCTGACCCTCAGGCTGTTTTGCTGCTAAGATCTTGCCGACGTGGGAAAGTTTTATCACTTAAACTAACACAATTAATTAATACAGCTACAATAGCATATCATCAAGAGGAGTGCTTGTTCTAGAACAACTAGCATTTTCTAAGTTTGGCTTAAACCTCTTCCTAAGTGATATGAATAATGTACACTTCTAGCAGAATTCAAGTGTCTGGATGCTATTTAAAGCCGCCTAGAGCTATTTAAATTCATATTTTCCCATTAGCCTCTTTATGTTGTAGTTCCTAGCACTTTCCGCATTGCTTAAAGATAGATGTCAGGCACTTGGTAACAGAATAAACAACTTTTATACAGACTTTCTACCAAAGTAGAACATATCAAAGTACTTCTCAAAGTATTCCAAAAAGCAATCTATTCCCATTTCAAAGGCACAGAGAAACCGGGGTGATGGCCTTCGGCCAATGCTCCATGGTTAGAGAGCCCCCAACAAACCCCAGGACTCCCAAGCACAGCCCTAAGGAGGGGATGACCACCTCAAAGCTCCACTGAGACACGCTCCACTCAAAGCACACACTGACCCTCGTCCCTGGGATACGTCTGCCCATTCTTGATATGGGGTGAAAAAGGTTCAAGGTGGCAGCAAACTAAGGACCCCCAGAAGATGTGGACTGACATTGGCCAAGAACAGGTCTCAGCAGCAGGTCCTGTGTTCACTGCTGCCTCCTGCTCTCCTGATACCAACAGCCTTCCCAGCCTCGGCCCTGGGATGTCTGGGCAACATTTGGTCCTCCGATATCTTTTTGCCAATATCATCAAATGAATCTGGAGGATGGACAGAAGGAGCAGCACCAATTCAACCAACCCCAGACATCTTAGACCAGTGCTCGAGCTCTGCCACAAACACATTGATGGTCCTTTTGCACATTAAATGAGAAAAGGCTCATGGCTGCAGCATGAAGGAGGCTGTTTCAGCATCCATGCAGCCTTCAAAGCTCAGTCTACATTGAGAGAGCTCTCACAGCACAGTCCAGAGCACCCCAGCAGCAGAAGGTGACGCAGGGCAGGAAGCGTTTTATGGTGCTGGCTGACAAGCAGGTTGCAACTGGCAGCCCCTTACAGGAGGCTTGTGAAAGGGATCATACAGCCTAACCTGTTCAGGCTCCTGACCTTCCCAAAGCAAGCACAAGCTTTTCTCGGTACAGAAAACTCTGCTGGCTCTTAGAGTATTTTTCCGGGAAGCCTGGTCTCTGGAAATTTTCCTCAAGATTTGAGATGCCAAAGAAAAATACTCCAGTGAAAAATATCCATCCATCCATCCTATCATCATCCTCCCAGCTCTGGGGGATGGTTGGAGCACATAGAGAAGGACCAGATCTAGGGAAAAAAACGGCTAAAGGCAACATAGTCAGCAGGAAAATGCTCGATTAACACATTCTGATGGCCAAGAGCCAGTGGGGTGCTCCTCTGCAGCAGCTAAAGTCAGGTATGACAAAATCTTTGGCTCACAGCTGGAAAATACAGAAGGAAAAGACAGCAGAATGAATTTCACATTGTGTAAGGGAGAAATTCAGTAAAAGGAGTAACCTACAGATTAAAGCAGAGGAAAAAAAAAGCATACAAGGGGATGTACCAAGCAAGAAGGATGTTTCTGAAGCAAGAACCATGTTTCTGTGGCGCTCTGCACTGCCCTCTCCACCCCATGAGGAGAGCTATCAGTGCAAGCAAGGCGAGGCACCACTGATGCAGAGTGAATTTATCTTAGAAAACATGGAGAAGTGCAATGCAAATCAGTGACTGACTCCACATATTCCAGGTGCTGTAACTCCTTAATTCCCATTCCTCCATTCTTCCTGCAAAGAGCATCCTCTCATGCACGAGATGCAAGAAGATCCCTACAGAGAGCAACTAGAGCTGGACACACACTGGAATCAGTTCCTCTTGCATCACGATATTATATCCCTATTTCCCCTGCCTTTTGTGCTCTGCTTAGAGCCTCCTGCCCTCTTTTTTTGGCTGCTGTCAGTCACTGTGACTCCTGTCTCCTGTCCCTGGGCTCAGCTGTCCCTTAAGGAAGCTGGTGAGATGCTCCAAGTCTTCTGCTTCCCCTATGGCCTTTTCAGGTGTGTGCATGTGGGTGGGTGTGTTGTGTGTATAACATCTGATTTAGTTTAAAACACTTTTCCTGACGGAGTAAAGGAAGCAGTCTGGCAGCCACTGATCCAAAGAATCCTGGCAGGTCTGCAGGCCAACAGAATCCTTCTCCAAAAATAGGATTTTATTTTCCTGTTGGCTCAAGGTGAAGCTGTTCGAACCAAGCAGCTCTCCTGTCCTGTCCACAAAAGACTGTTTGCCAGTTGGCTGCAGCCAGGTGCGTTTCTGCCCAGGAGTCTCCCTGGGGATGGGGCTTGCAAGTCAAACAATTTAAACCAAAAAGAGGTGGTGGTGGAAGGGGGAGCAAGGCTGGAGGTGAGAGAAGACATTCACTTGAAAAAAGAGAGGGAGAATAAAATAAACAAGTGTAGCTTATGTTGATGTTGGCAGCTTATGTCTCTGAGAGCGTTCTTGGTAGAGAGCACAGACATGAACCCCTTGGCAGGTGGGCGCAGAGGCCAGCACACTGGCTGAGACCCTATGGGATCCTGGCGAACCCTGGCCTCCAAGCTCGCCTGCTTAGCACCCTTCGTGCTTGCAGCTATGTTGGAGCCTTTCTTTCTGCTTAGCCTAGACCCAGGATGGGGACACCGTCCATCTCTCCAAATGGAGATGCCACCCTCAGCCTGGAACAGACCTGATGGTCCTTCACAGTTCTGCTCCTCTGTAACCTGAAGAGGAGGTTTCTTCTCTCTTGCTGGGAGACCTTGCAGCTCCATGTCACATCCCCTTTGCATGAAGATCTCATGGCATTTTCTAGCACAACAATCTCTATCCTTCCAGCTTCCTCCATGGGAGCACGGCCCTCCAGCACTGTCAGCTCCACCTGAACGCCAGCCAAGGCCCCCAAAACTCTCCTCAAGCCAAACATCACTGAAGTTAACTTAGAGCCTTCTCCACCCTGGACCATCTGCCTTTTGAAGCTCTGCTCTTTCTATGCATGTGTATGATCTCTTCTCACTTCCATGGGGCTCTAACAGAGCATAGCTACACAGACCCAGTTACCTAATGCTCCAGAGCACTGAATCTGCCAACATTCCCGATTATTTATGGACCAAGACTTCCAAATCGAGCAGTCTCCTATTCAAGGAGCACAGTCAAGCAGCTTTGGCAATCAAAATATGTTCAGACTTGAAAGTGATAGCTGCATTATTTTTTCCTTTAATTTCTAATAAAAAATATTTTGGCACTTGGAACTGATTTATGAATGAACATTTCCCTGAAGGAAGACGGATGCTCTTTCATCGATTTGATTCTTCACAAGCTTTTTGCATGACAATGGCCAAATCAGGAACACGCTTAGAAACAAACTGTCCTAAGTTTTAGTAGCCATTATGGGCCTTTGTACTTTTCAGACTCCTTCTCCTGTGCTTTTTAGTACTTCATTTTGCCCATTCATTAAAGAAGGAAACACACATGAACACTCTCCACCTTGCCAGGTTACTTGGATGATGTAATCATGGATGCCAGAAACACTTGCTGATATCAGTGATAAGTTACCACACAAGCATCCTCCTAGATAGAGGATGCATAGATTTAGGAAACTCCAGGCATGTGGAATGCAACCTGGGCCAGAAAGTGACATTTACTCATGACTAATG
>JAVCKT010027716.1:48916-67994 GCA_032273925.1 Rhynchotus rufescens | reverse complement strand
TCATGACTAATGCCTGCCTTTCAGGGTGGTGAACCAGCTCCACAAGGGAGGAGAGACAAACGGCCCAGTCTCAGTATCCAACTTGAGCATTAAATATATATATATATATATATATATAAAATTACTAATTACACAAACTAAATCTATTTTAACAATTTAGGTTGGTAAAGAAAAATGCTAACAAAGTAGTGACTTGGCTAGCACCAAAAATTGCAATTCAAGGGTTAACTCACAGTAACAGTGAGGTTTCCCTGGCTAGCAAAGTTCAGGACTTCCACCTCCACACGACCTTTCATGCAAACAGAAAGATTAAAGGCATTCTTCAAAAAAATCAGGCAGCTCCTAAAGAATCAGAAGTGCCGTCTTTTTTGGTGCTTGGTGAGGGTATTGGCACAAGAAAGAGAAAACTACCTACCGAGCCCTGTCCATCAACTCCTTCAGCACTTCGTGCTCCTTGCTGCACCTTGTCTCATTGATTTACCTGCAAACAGGTCCTTTGCCTACTCAATCCTCCACTCAGTCCAGCTCACCACACCAGAAGGGACATGTCTGGACACAAAGCCAAGAGCTTGAACCTAAATTGTCACACTGGATATGAAGGAATGTTTTATGATTTGGAAGGTGAGACAGTCCATGTATTCAAATGAAACAGGCCTGAGCAGTGCAGCTGCATAGAAGAGCAAAGTTTTGCTTTCTGAGGATATATTCTGATAGCATCATTAAGGATCTCAGTTAAAGGAATAATTTCCATTTCTTTAAGTGTTCTTAAAATGCTTTTTTTTTTCCTTTACTAGGTAATTCAAAGTAATGCTCACCTTCCTGGTGGCCTCTTTGCAAGCACACACCACTGGCATCTCCATGAATTTCTTATGAGAAAGGCCATACGGGCAGCATCTTTGCACACTCATGGAGCCTGCTCAAATTAACTTGAATTTGGCAAATAGCTGTTAAAGCAGCAGTATCTGGAAATGCTGTTAACAATTTCCCAACTCTGGACTTGTGTGGGCAAGAGACTTTAGCCTGGTTCACTCCAAACGTGGGGAAGAATTATCATGCTAGGAACTCAGCTTCAAACAGAGCAGGAAAAACAAAGTAAAAAAAGAGGAGTTGGTTAAAGTCTTAGAGAGAGAAGTATAATTTATTTTTGCAGTGATTTGTGGTTATGCCAGCCTTTCCAGACACATGGCAAAACGTGTCCCCCATTGTTAGCATGGACAGCAGCTGGGGCTGTGCAACTTGGCAAAGGCACTTACACCCACCGCTAAGTTATCTCAGACATATAAAAAAAGGCTGGGGAAAGCTGCAAAATGAAACCTTCCCAACCCCAAAGCCACTCTGGTTTTTGCTATTTGGTATATCCAGGAAGGCTACATCTCTTCACGTGGTGCAATAGCCTTTTCTTTTTGGTAGGGAGTGCAGGGAAGCCACGTGCATTTCTACTGACTTGTGAGATGAAGAAGATGGGGTACCCTGAGACTTGGTGTTCACAGAAGGCAAGAGCTAAGACATGAACTAAGTCAACCACGAGGGAGATGGCAGAGGTAGAAAGCAGCCTAGCAAGAAGACTCTGCCAGCTTACAAGTTGAGAGCTGGCATAGGAGACCCCAGCTGTGGTCAGCTCGTGGAAGATGATGGATGTGCTCAGCTCACGGATGCCAGGTTCAGCTCTGATGCTCACAACAAATCCCGAGACCGCACTGAAGCAGCAGCCAGATCACTGCTGGCTCCCACAGCCTCCTGCCGTGGGTGACAGGCACGAGGAAAGAGGCTTCTGCACTCACCTATACACTGATTTCTATTACTTAAAATCCACAACCAGTTCAAAGCACCTGTTTCTTGACAGCAGTGCTCGGAGAAGTACTCGTTGACATTTATACACTATCTTTCATCCACTGAGCTCAAAGGAGATCAGATCTTGTCCCTGGTTTGCATGTAGCCCAAACCAGCAAAATTACTTGTCCAAAGCTACATGCTGCTGGGAGAGACCAGTCCTTATGTCCCCTGACTCCCGTGAAGCCCCTGGTCAAGGCTGCATCTCCCCACCTTGTCTTGGCAGGCTCCTGCCCTTCCCATGGGCAGGGGATCAGCTTTGCTCGCTGTGTGCCTTGAGTGCAAACCCTCTCTCCTAGCCTGCCTGTTGTACAACCTGTTCCATCTGACAAATTAGCTCCTTGGAGCAGCACTTTGGCAACAGGCTGCCACTTGCCACAGGTCATGTAAAGCCTAACAGCAGAGCCTGTGCTGTCAATATGTGTTTGCCTCCCTCATCTGAGGTTAGCAGACAGAAACACCCATCAACAGCCCTAGCACTGGCAGGGCACAACTGCTTACAGCTCATGCACACAAGCTCCAGAAGGATGTAGAGAAGAGCAAAGATGAGCATTGCTGGACAGGTAAAGAAGCTGAAATGTCCGTTTGTGGTACTAATCACTCGATCACTTTGCTGCATCCTAAACTTCCCAGCCCCAGGCTTAGATTGATCCTGTGTTCTATCATAATCCAGTCTGATGGACTCCTCAGGCCAGGATTTTTCTTTCGCTGGGAGTTTGCCCAGTACCTGACCAAATGAGGCTCCAAGAATTCAGCTCTATTTCCAGCCATAGGAATAGCAGCATCAACAGGTTTTCAGGAAAACAGAGGAAAATCTCAGACATGTTTTACTAAACCAAGAACAGATCTCAGGCAAACCCAGGAATTACTAAGCATGTCTTGGAACCATACTTTGCTGTTCTGAAATGGAAATTTCACTGTAAAGTCATATATCACCACTAATGTTCCAACTACTAACGCCACTAACTGCCTTCTAAACACCTCACATCCACCAGCCTCACACTTCCACCTTCCTTCTCTCAGGACCTCTAACCAATCTCATTCAAGGTTACCTGTATTTGCTTAAACTGCAGCCACCACAGGCAGAGTAAGAGATGAGGATGAAACTCATTGGCCCAGAGATAAGAAATCTTCCTGGTACCTTCCTAGTGCTGATAACCTCACATGTATCACCCAGCACCTGGTGATTCCTTCCATCTCTTAAAATATTAGCAATAAAAATATTATAAGCAAAAATCAAGCATAAGATAGCACAGCTGATGCACAAAATTGCTTTGGCTACATTTCCTAAAAAATCTTCTAAGAGTCTCTCACTAACAGGACTCAAGGATTTTGAAAATACTACCCTGTATTTGAAGTTCAATGTAACATGTAATTCTGACCTATCTGACTGCAGCTAGGCATCTTCCACAGCCTGGAGACATCCACTTCCAAACACTTAGGCACACACCGTGTTCCAAAACTCACCTTTCTGTGCAGTACCTCTCTTTAACAGACAGACCACCAGTGTGTGCTGCTTCCTCTTGCTAATTAACAAAGCAGCTTACATTATTCCTTCTGCAGGCTCAAGTTTCCTTCCAAGAATATAATCACCTCTGAGCTCGAAAAAACCCACATGCCTTTCAGTTTTGCTATTTGGCGTGTCAGACTAGCCCTATCTCCTACATATCTCCTACTGGTTACTACAACCAGTGGCAGGACATCTCATTTCTAAGGATGGGGGATGACTGATGCACATCCCGTGCATCCCCTCGCACAGCTGAGGGCACAGCCCGTCCACCCTCACGCCAACGAGCTGCATCGCGCCCTTCTCCTCCTTTGGTCAGCTGCCCAACTGAACAGCATAAAACCCATCCTTCCCAGCCATTGCTTTGGCCACAGCAGCGTTTTAAGTAAACAGTCACTTCAGCTTCAGTCCTCCAGTTTACCACTAAAACAGGCAGCTTGGAGAAATACAGGCTCATGTTACTTCACTCTCCCAGGTGGATTGCACTCTAATTGTAATTCTCTTCCCAGGCTTCCCTCAACCCTCTGCTTGCTCAAGGATTCACCAGTGCCCACAGATGGGGACACGTTCATCTCCCGCTCCGCTGGTGCACGGCAGGGAGAGCAGAACGGGAGGTGCAGCCTGCAGCTTCCATGACAGATTCACCATATCCCTCACAGCTCTGCAGAACTTAACTTCCCT
Source organism: Rhynchotus rufescens (assembly GCA_032273925.1). Taxonomy (NCBI): domain Eukaryota; kingdom Metazoa; phylum Chordata; class Aves; order Tinamiformes; family Tinamidae; genus Rhynchotus; species Rhynchotus rufescens. The sequence goes on along the minus strand of JAVCKT010027716.1, from coordinate 63,976 downwards.
GGAATGGTTTCAAAATCTGACTCACGGCCAGTTCGTCTATTTTAATCACTCAGTCTTACATCATTCTGGGAGGCCCACGGTGTCACATGCAAACTCCCCCAGCCCCCTGCTCCTCCTCCGCCAAGCCCTTAATCTGTTGCTCTACTAGCTCTGTATGGCATGAGGCAGCAATGTATTTATTATCAACTCCTTCCCCCATCCCTTCAGAGCATTTACCAGCTTTGGACGGTAGCTAGCAAGGGCTTCCGAGAGCTCTCCGTTGCAATGACAGAACTGAGGGAGAGCGGGAACAGTAGCAGCGCCAGCAAACTGAGCGGAGCAGGGACGCGAGAGACAATTAGAATTGCAGCAGGCTCAGGAACGCTGCAAAGCAGCTGGAGGACAGCACAGGCCAAGAGATAAGTGTTGGAATGGGAATCAGGTCAGCTGGTTCCTACTTTCTATTCTCCCAGAGATTTCCTGAATAACTCCGCATGTCACTTAATCTTTTTTACTAACACTCGGAAGCACAAATCATCAGTGTGGGGCCATTCAAGATTTCTTATTAAACTTGATCTCATGAAGTAGGGATGAGGCCAAAACTCTCCAAAAGAGCCTAGTAGAACAAAGGTGCCCATGCTCAGTCATTTAATCCCTTCTCTAGATCCCAGCCTAAATGCCTACAGGGTTGAGTGATTCCCCACTCATCTCAAGGGAGCATCTTGTTTGTAACAGTGACTGCCAGACCAAAACTCTTGCCTGGAAGATTACAAAAGCTCTAGCCAAACAACAGCTGGAACACGTCGAACCTACAGCACGCTCTACGCAGGAACAAGGCAGCGAGCAGAAACCCTGTACCTAACGACGGTTGCTTTGTTTGTTTTACTCTGGTCAATGAGTCATAGTTACTTCTGCTGGCCCTCTGCAATTAGTCATCATAGAGGTTTCTGGTGTAACTGGCAGCTTGCAAAACCGTAAGAATTGGAGTCGATTTTGGCAGAAAAGACGAAACAAAGCAAGAATTAAAAAAGGCACCACAGCTAATTTTGCTCCGCCAATCCTACTGAGAGCAGGAGTAGTCAGCTGGGCTGAATGCGGACCGCCAGGATGTTTGCAGGGCTTCTGCTGCGAGAACACCAGTGAGCAGTCGGCGTGGGACTCCAGAAAAGGCAGATTCGCATGCGAGGGTGACAGGAGGAAACACTGGATTTTTCTGTGTGGGGGTGAGCGGAAATTTTACAAAGAACTTGAGTGCAACGATGTCAGGGAGATGGAGAGAAATTCAGGCTAATATCAAAGATACGGTGCAATGGCAACGAGATGCTCGCGAGCACAAATGGGCCTAATCTCCCCCTTAACTGTTGGAACAAACAACTTGATACATCTGCCAGCTTCCTGGCCCCTTCAAATTTCAGTATTTTAATCAAATCTGCTACTGCTTTATGCCTGTACTATCCCACATGGCAAGAAAGCTGCCATACAGAAGCGGACTTGCGTTATACATACCAAGGCGGTACAAGCATCGCAGAGAATCACCACGAGGACAGGTAAACACGAGGGGACCCATGAGACCACCAAATGGTAAATGTAAGAGAACTGGCACATCTCAGACATAAGAAAAGTTTGTTTGCTCTCCCATCTAGCTCACATCAGAAGTTATGACGGTGCCCAGCTAAAAGCCAGATATTTCGTTTCCAGTTTAACAAAGTCTGCATAATAGACGAGGAAAAACTTTACCGGCCTACCCATCTTGCCCCTCTTCCCAGGAACTCCAGGGATCCCCTGCAAAGAAAAAAAACAGAAAAAAAAACAAAATAATAGGTCTGGTTGAGAAAGCCAACAGCCAAGCATCAATACAAAACAAAACTGGGTGAGAAGGAGGAATGCAAAACAGGCTAATGACTTGAGCATTGTTTGGGAATCAAAATGTCAGCTCCTCGCAGTCAGCTGTGAGAGCAGAAGACAATTAACCTTCACCCACTAAGCAGAGCCCTCCCCGAGGACACACAGCAGCGGCATCCCCACCCAGGGCAACGGGCTCAAGCGCTGCTTAGCAGGGGCAGTCATTAAGCTACTGGTCTGGAAGCAGAAGGCGGCCACCGCCAAGGCGCTCGCTCAACTTCTGTTTATGTTTCCTATTGAGTTATACAAGCACTAAATCAGCGAGTCTAGAGCACGGGGTAGTCCCCTCCCCGGCGCTCCCACACGCTCCCGGGGCCTCCCTCGTTTCTGCAAACTGCATCGGAGGGAGAAAAAAGTGGCAATAAAAGTGTCTTTATCCTATGGTGCCCTTCCTTAGGGGGCATTTTCTCCAGGAGCAGAGAGTTCTGCATGGGTAGGGGTTAGGTGGGTGGGGAGATGAAGGGGGAAAGTGTGGAAAGGCAGGGGAGGGCCTGCAAAGCTCTGAACACATGGATTTGGCTGCCCAGCTGGATGTAACTGGAAGGAAGGCCATCACCAGAAAGGCCCTGGCACTGGCCCTTCCAAGATCCAGGCCCTTTCCAGACATCTCCAGTTGAACACCCCAAACCCTGGGACGTTGCTGATGACACTGCTTCGGAAAGGGGGAATTTCTACTTGCATTCTCCCCCAGTCTACCCACCAGGATGGGTGAAAAGCGATAAAATAAAGTGGATTTCAACAAGGAAAAATACAGGAAAATTCCTCCCTAGTCATCAGTAGTCTGAGGACCCTACTAGAAGCTTAGGTTTTTGAGCTGACTATCAGTATCATCACACAGGCCCCCATTCACGTGCAGAAACAGGCTGAAGACAACGTGTCTAAATATTATCACACTTGCCTTTTTCCTACAGGACAAGGAACAGAGTAGCTTACAAACAGCTCTGAAGAATTGTATTCAAGCAACACACCAAGATTTTCTGCACAAAATACTCACTCGTTCTCCATCAGCCCCTGGCAGCCCAAATAACCCTGGGAGACCTATATATCCCTGAAGAAAAGAAAAGAAAAAATGTAGTCAAATATATTTCTCCATCAGTAGTTAGCCTGTCTTTTCTGAACAGCAGAGCATCCTCCAGCGCTGGTCAAGGGCAGCCGTGATGAAATAAACCTTGAGGCAAGTGTATATGCCCATGGACTGCATGGTGCTGGCTTCCACGATGTAGTCCAAGGGCACATACCCTCACACCAGGGATCATGTGGACTCCGGGCAGGAAGAGGCCAGCAAGAGGAAACCTACCTGGGCTGGCTCTAACTGTACCTGAGGGAAATGGAGCTGGGTTTGAGGTTAGTGAGAGTGACAGCAAAAGCAAACCACATGTCTCTACCTCCTGTCTTCTCTCCAAGAGCCATTTTCCTGCCTCTGGCACTTGTTTTGAACTGTGTGTTGCAAATACATCCCACTGTACTAAGCCTTCCTGTTTCATCTTACATCACATGGTGGCCACGCACTGCAGCAATTTTGCACAGAACCATCAGCTCCTGCAAGGACCTGCTCGTGGAAGAGCAGATCGGCAGCATCTCAACCTAATGCCTTTTCTGCAAATTCTGTCAGGTGACCAAGACTTTGTACCACCTTGTTGACCCAAGCGCCAAGGGCCTCACTGAGAGGGGACAGACTAAGAGTGACATTTCACCCTCTTTTTACCTGTGCAAAAGATTCAGCCTAGATGCACCTATAGATCCCCTGACACCCTTTCAAAGGAATCTCCCTTTGCACTAACTGCATTTAGCAGAAAATCCACTTTCACCCTCATCAGCCATCCTCGCATCTTCTAATACGCAACATTTCTCTCAGGCTTTGGAATCCCTCTCAGATAAGGCCACTGCATAAAATGTTATATTTTCTTTTCCTCACAACAATTGAAGCCTTGTGTTTAATCCTCTTTGCTCAGCAGTGAACACAAAGTCACCTTGTGTGCTGGTCCTTTGCAAGGGACTATTTGTGCCAAACATGCAGACTCAAGAGGAAGCGAACTTCAGCAGGGAGCCCCTTCAGCAGCACATCACTGTTACCACAGTCAAGTGCTAGCACTGATTTGCTCTCCTTTCCCTTCCTCCATCATCATTAAATCTCTCACCATCAATCCCACCAAATCTTTCCAGCAGCCCATCACTCTCCTTAGGCTGTGCTTGCTTCAGGGGTGCTATCTAACTGGGAAGTGTGACCACACCAAACAAGCAAACCAGTCAACTCGTGCACTACTGCTTGTGGAGTGAAAACCAGAGGCAGTGGTGAAGGGCATCAGTCAGTGGTTCATTCCCTTCATCTCCAAAATGCCAATATCTTCCCTAGGAGTTTAACATCCAATGCTGGCCGACAGCAGCTGAGCTGAGAAGTGGCTTTGTTTTGGTAGCTTTAAGTGTTTCAGCCCTCAACATTCAGGGCTGAAAAGCAGAAGGCAATTTTCAAGTCTTACTTTCTGCTAAGCTATGATCTTAGCATTGCACATCTCCCATTCGAAAATGACGCTAAATCCACATTGGGTCAGTGAAATGGGTGCACCAGGAAAAACTGGATTACTTGTAGAAGTGAGGTAAGCAAGCTGTGCTATCACAGATCTTCCTCTCTCCTGTGGGCCATTAAACACACAATCTGCCCTTCTCTGCCTGCCTTCACTTTTGCAGCTCAAGAATAGAGCTAGCTACAGGGTCAGCGTGTGTTTATTGCTTGCAGTTTTCCGAGTGATGAAAGCCAGCTGCTTGAATTTACTGTGCATAGAGAAAATATCCCGTGTTAGGGAAAGAGGGAATTTTATTGGCTCAGAATGCCATTGTCAATTTATAATTGCAGGAAAAGAACAAAATGTGATTAACAAGAGTCTTAATTGTTGGAAAAAAGAATTAAAAAAATCCTTTGCAGTAAGGAGGAACCCATTGCAATTCAATTCGATGAGCGAACCCAGGCAGAACAGGGATACTCACGTTTGTATTTCCACATGGCTTCAAGATGCTAGCTTGCTATTCTGCATAATGGTATAAATTATTCCTAAACTCAGAGCTATACTTGAAAGAGCCCATTTTCAGTATGTTCAAAAACCACCGAACCGCATTTATTGAAAATAAAGAGGCCTTTGGGAGACGGGGCTTGCAGAAAGTTCAGACTTGGGTCTTTGCAAGGAATTTATATGCAGTTGCTATTTCCTGAAGTGCAAGCTCTGAATACGTTGACCTTGCATCATCAGCATTGACAGTGATCTTTGATTTTGGGACATTCTGACGTTAACTTTGAAAATTTTAAGTGTTTCAATAAACAAGCAGTGTGCAATCAAAATTCCCTAAATTCAACAAGTTAGGGAAGTTGTCTCTGGACTCCAAAGTTAAGCAAAGGGAAGTGCCTGGTAAAAGCAAGCAAAGACAAATGAAAAGCTGCTTACCCGATTCCCTTTTGGACCGGCTTCCCCCACTGGGCCAGGTAAGCCCTGGAAGAGAAGGGAGAAAAACACAAATGTGGATGGGCTTTAACTTAATAAGCAGTGCCAAACTCCCAACAACATCCCTGCATAGTTCTGCTTTCAATACTTCGTTCCAGGCATATCAACTAAGAAGAAAAAACCTCCAAAATGATACAAATAACAAATCTCCCATTGTTGTAGAGTCTTTACTCAGCACATTTTGAGCCTTCCCCAGGGTTGAAGGAGAGATTTCTGACCATGAAGACCAGAGACTAACGCAATAGGGCACGCAGAGGTTGCATTGCCCTTTACGTGCAACACAATGGTCCTCCATACCCACCATCTCCTGCCCCAAAGGCAGTTTCCTGGCCAAATGCACACACACATAGCGATGACATGTGTCTTTCAATACTTGTTTGGACACAGTGGGGCCCTGATGTATCACAGAATGCAGTGAGAACTGCCCCCTGATTTCTGCAGCCTATGAAGCCATGCAGCAATGCTGGGGCTGCTGTAGGTCTCCAGACCTTCACAGCACCCACCTATGGGGATAACTGAAGGTACACTCCATAGGTACACTCCATACTATGTCCATGCTTACTGCTCCTCCCTTAGTACCATGAAAAAGAACTCTGTAAAAACGTATACGGAATTTCCACATTGATCGTCTCTTAGCAAATTTCCAAGTCAGTTGTTTATTATTATTCTAATTTCCAAAAGTAACTGGCGTTTCTTGTAGAAAAAAACAAAAAACAACCCTGTATTTTCTTTAGCTGGCAGCACCACATACTGAGCCTGGGATTTGAGAGTCAAGTTGTGCTCTTTCCTGGCGTGTGCATCGTTGCCAGCCAAAGATTGCAGCCATCCGAGTGGGCTTAACAATTCTGCCTGTGATGCACAAATCAAAATACAGCCAAGCTCTCTCCCCCATAGTACTATGTATCCAGCACAGCTGACGAGTAACAAGTAGTAAAATCTCAGTAAACAGCTCTGATGCTGGATACACACAGCATTCAGATACACCAAAAAAAGCATTTTGTAAAAAAAAAAAAAAAACAAATAAAAAAGGCACTTCGCTGTCCCAAACCACATTTTAAGAAAGCACTTTTGTTCTTTGTATGTTCAAGTACAAATATTTCACCCTGCTTATCTGATGGGCAGAATAACGCTGCTGTGAAGCAGCCTTCATTAACCTTGTACGCCCGTTAGAGCTCACGGTTTTATATCAGTCATGTCATGCACATTGCTACCTAGAAGACACTTTGGCAATGTGAATCTCTAAGAGCCTTTCAGAGCACGAATGCAGCATTTAGTCAAGTGCACAAAATTCTCAGAGTTCTAGCACCTGCATGCTCCAGTGCGTGCGTGGAGAGCCCGCCTAACACTTGCAAAGCAGATTCCGACTCTAATTCCAAGTTTCAGCTCACCACATATTATTGATAGGCTGGAGTAGGGGGGATGCAGACTTGCTCCGCGTGTCTAGTTCACATGGAGCTCAATTCCCTACACAGCTGTGCAAAGCTCACACAGGAGCTATATGGGAAGTTTGATGGATGTATGGGAATGGCTGATTGGCGTCTCTAATATCTGTTGAGACTCTTTACTAGATAGGTAAATATGAGCACGGGGGAACCCAACACTAATGTGCTTGTCTTAGAAGACCATGACAAACTTGTTTCATTGAGAATTTCACAGGGTCGGGTCTCCTGCCCTAGGGATGCAGATTTCAGTTCAAATTCTTCCCTTGCTTTTCTTCTTACTATTTAGCAATCTTATATCAGTAAGAAAAGACAGCTCCTATCCTAATCCATTTTCCTTTCCATTCTCCTGCACTCCTAAAGTTGTCTTAGTGTATTCTTTTCAAATAGAAAACAAGCACTTATATTTTTCTATCTTTTTTTTGCAGCTGCAAAAATAATTCTGTATGTACTTGTGCTACATGTATAATTTTATATAAATGAATATTTATATAAATATTTATATATATTAGCATATATTTATGCTAATGGAGTTTATTAGTGGGAAATTTTCTCTCAGTAATATGCCCTCTTCTGCCCTAGCTTTCTAGCCTCTCAACATCAGATATAAAAACTTCTCTGAAAGCAAAGGGCTAGCAGGGTGCAGTTATGTTTCTCTGCCCTGTTTCCCCTATTCTTACAACGAAGAAAAATATTTAGTCAAATTCTGCTACTGAAATTCAAGTTCTAAACATTACAGACTGAACATCCTTTCCATCAACCTTAGTGCTTCATGCCACAGATGCAACATCTTGACAAAGGAAAAACTCAACATATTCTGTAATTCTGCACTGTATTTAGTGGGGCTTGTATTTAGCTACCTGCACACCCAAATCCCTAGTCTGTGCACAGCACGATGAGATTTACTGCACCTGCCTGCCAGGATAACCTTTGGCACCTGGACTTCCATCTGGTCCTCGTTCGCCCTTGGAAGAGAAAAAGAAAGCACAGGAAGGTGAGGTTAACAGCACACCTGGGAAGCCTTTAGCTGCTTTGTTCTTTGAGCTGGGGGGAGGTAATGAGGGTGGATTAACTTGATGCAAACTTACCGAGAGAAAGAAAAGAATTAAAGGAAGACAGTGGAATAAATTGATGAATGGGACAGAATTTGCAGAAGCCAACTCAGCAGAATCTGTGCTTTAAGCAACTGCTGCCTTTTCCCCCCTCTGCAGTGAAACCAGCAGATAGTTTGAAACAAGGAGGCTAAGAGAAGGTGTAAGGCTGCATCTATATCTGGCATATGGAACCGTTTTACTGGTGGGGAAGCCCTGCCAAAATTCTTCAGAACTAAATGGATTCATGTATAATATCCTTTAACATCATTGCTAACAGGGCCTGCTATTCATTGCCTTTTTTTTTCCCCCCCTCTCCTTCTCTGGCCTGCAAACAGACTTAACCAAATAAAAGGGGGAGGCAAAAGGGGGAAGGGAGAAAGGGGCTTGGGAGGGGAATTACATGTTAGTGCTTAATATGATGCGGTTAGTAAACTCCAGATGAAATTAATGTAAAAGAGGAAAGAAAAGGTGTGTAGGGTAAGCTGGTATTTTTTTCCACCACATAAACTCAATGCGGTTGAGGAATAAAAATGAAAAATTAAATTTAGCAATTCCAAAGCAGTCTCCTCCCACCAGCCTACTGATGTTTGGTCAATGTATGTGCACAGCCCCCCACTGCAAGGGAGTTAGCTGTATGCACTACGTGTGTGCAAATCTGCCCCTAGAAGGAGCTAACTGTCCATGCCGAGCAGGCTGTACAGGATCCAAAAGCATCAGAGGCATTAAATCCACCCATCTTTGGAGGTTCAATGTTGGGAAACTTGGGCTACTCACCTGCTCTCCAGGGTGACCTGGTGGGCCAGGGTAGCCTTTATATCCCTGTTGAAATAGATGCAAAGAGACAGAAGTTACTTGGGATAGACTTAAAGAGCTGTATCTACATGAACATCTGAAATTTGTAAACTACACAATTACACAATTTCCTCAGTCCCTAGAAAACTGCAGATTTGTTGGGTTAAATGTTGGCTTTGGGCAAGCAAGGGGGACTTTCATCCTCGGCTTCAGAAAACCATGGATTTCAACCATAGATCTCAAGTCCATGGTGAAAGAGCTGATCATTTCTGAGTGGCAGGATTCATGTTATTTCATCCTGCTATTCCTTCACCAAGCCCGGCATGACATAGGGTCTGTTCCACTTTAGAGAGTGCTGACTTGGACTTGAAAATCATCAATGCCATAGGAAACAGCACAATATATACCTACTGTCACAGGAAGTTTTTGCTTTGTTTCCAGCTTGAATCTCTCTAGCTTCCAGTTTTACCTAATTATTACAAGGCATAACAAGATCCAGACACCGTTATTAGGAAGCCACCTAAAATGGCAAGCTGTCTCTTAACCCACTCTCTGCTGAATTAATGAGTTTCTTAATGCTTCTAGCTGGCAAACGTTGCAGACTTTAAATCATTCTTACAGGTCTTTCATAAACCTGCTTCAATTTTTCAGTCTTTTTGAGATACAGACTCTGGGACAGGACAAAAGCAGCCTGTTCCTTCACACTGGTGAGTATGTATTTTGAGAGAGCAAATTTTCTCCAGGTTTTACCTAGAGCTCTTTTTGAACGTTAAGCACAGCCTGCAAGTGGCAAGCACTTGAGCTTTTTTCCCCTCTCTCCCTTTATTACGTTGCTTCAGCTATTTAAAATAAACTTGTTTCCATCAAGTGGAGTCAGAGCAGATTAGAAGATTAAACTCAGTTACAGAGATGACTTTTCAGTTGGGCTATTAGCAAGACTGAAAGAGCAGAAAAATGTAACTTAAAACAAATGAGGAGAAAGAATAAACAAGCAACAGTCCTCGGATGCAAATGACAGAAATCACAAAATGGTTTCAGGATGGGTTACCGTTACTAATTGTATTTCTGTCTCTACTACTCACCCTGCTTTAACACGGGGCTCCCGAGGCAGCGCAGTGCGTTGGGGAGCATCCCCTGCACCGCAAGCCATAAACTCTCCCCTGGCCAAGGACCTGGCCTTTCGCTTCACTCGCCAGATGAACCCAGGGCTGCTTCTGCTCCCAAGTCCACACCTCTGCTTAACTGCTTTTTTATTCTTCCCATGGGCTGTTCTAGACCTGCAGCCTAAGCCTTTGCTGGCAGAGGCATGTGGTGCTCTCAGCCATCCTGGCTACTACCCGCTCCCCTTCACATTCCTCCTTGCTCGTTATTTCAGACATTTTGGCCTGGAAAAACATTGATTCCCTCTTCACCCATTCTCTGCTGCCTGACCTTGCTCGTGTATCATAGTCCATCTGATTGAGCTGTCACCCCACAAGGAGGTGCTAAACTAAGAGATGATTTTGCTACCAATCATCCCTTGCTTGAATCTCCTCAAATCATCCCTTACTTGAATCTCCTCGAATATCCTTTCTCCTAATGCTGTGGGTGCATTTCACCCAGCAGCTCCTGAACAGGAAGGTCTTGGGGTAGGACCAAATGTTAGGACCCCCGTCCTTCCCCAGAAACACTGAATAGGTGCACACCCTCCCAGTGCAGAAGGCACAGTGCCTGCATTGCCCATTCATGCCGTTCAGACCAGCAGGATGTGCAAACACCAGAGCATCTGCTTGGGCCCCTATCTTGCCCATGCCAGAGAGAGGTGCCAACAGAAACAGCCTCGAGCTCTGAGCATCCACACGTACCTGGGATTCAGCATGGAGCCCATGGGACTGCTCCAGCACAGCCCCGAGCAGGGATTACCTTTGCCTGCAGGCAGCTGGGGCACCTCGCTGCATGTGGGCACATGCCCAGAGCTATCACGTTCCCTCCATTGATCTGGAAGAGGTGCCTAGCTTAGCTGCTGTAATCGCTGCACTAGACTGGGTTCCCATGGACGGGAGTTTCAAGACTCTGTTGTCTACCTAAAGCAGGTGGCTAGACTAGAGCCCCCTGAGACCCTAAAGTCATGCCAGAGTTATGTCTGCATCGAGCCTTGCCTTGCTATCTCTATAATGGAAAGCAAACGCCTCTTAAGCTAAATACGTAGACACCCTTCTATTTCTGCATCCTATTTAATACCCTCCTCACTATTTCTGGCAGCCCTGGGGAACGTGGATTGTGTTTCTTCAAATTATCCTGCAATTATGTCTGTCTCAGGTTAATCATAGTGAGGAAAAAAGCAAAAAAGCTTGCAGTGATAAAGTTGGCTGGAATGTGAAAGTGTTTACCTGCTGCAATCCTCCTCAAATAGCACTAAAATGACAGGGCAGAGGGTATGAAAACAACTGCGTTTGCTCTTTTATCCAAACACTTCCTGATGATTACAGGGTGTTCAACACAAAGGGCTGTGATTTAGGAAGGAAATTGCACTCTGGCGAAGGATTCACTCATGTGTGATATTTATAACTCGCACTACCCTCGCTAAAAAGGGCCTATACTTTGATTTGAAACATAAAGAGCAAAAAGGCCAACGAGCGTGGTCGACACCATAGGGTGCATTCTGCAGCCTGGACCTGTTCTGAGCTCTGCCTTTGCTCCCTGTGTGTTTTTGGTCAAGCTTTTTACTTCCTCAGTGCTGCCCTCAGGTTCAGGCTTGCACTTTGCCACAGCCGTTCTCTCAACTGGGGGCCACAGCTCAGCACTGGGCTGAGATCTCTCCAGAGCGCAGCTCCTGTCTGCAGCCCACAGCCCAAAGCCAAAGCCCGGAGATACCTCCTAGGCATGAGAAGGGAAGGGCAGAACAAACCACCAAGTCCTGCTATTGCTCCCAAGAACTGCTCTTCAACTAAAGTGACATTTGCGCCAAGCAAATGAACATTATGTCTTTCTTTGGTATAGCATCCCTGGCGTTGCTATCTGGTCATTAAATACCTGCTTCATATAACCATGGCTGGGCAAAAGGACTTTGTGCGTGCTCCAAGGCCAGACTCCCTCGAGGTCTCCAAAGAACTAAGGTCTGTTCACTCATAACACAAGCAGAAGCAGTGTGGTGACCAATACCACCCCAAAAACATATGCCATTTAGTTGTGGCTCCAGCTTATACATCTGAGACAGTTCCTTCATTTTCCCCAAGCAAAACTTCTGATATCTAAAAGTTTCTACATGGACTTCTCAGATGAAGGCCTGCAGAGCACTTTTCATAGTCCCTCCACAGGATGAGTGGGAAATTTTGTTCTTAGTCATTTCTAAAGCTTTGCTGTTCTCTTGCAACCAAGAGGTTGTTGCCCATCTTCAGCCAAACACCAGCATATTTACAATGGGAGCATGCCAGAAAGGAGTCCAGATAAAAAGATTTTTCCAAATATTTCTCCAACAGCTATAATTTTTTTCTGATGCAGGACACTAACAACACTGCTGGACTAGAGCTACTGTAAGGTTTTTTTTTTTTCTAAGTTACACCAAAGGAAAAATTTTGGCATCCAATTTGCTCATTGCTTGAGGAAACAGAAGCCTTTATCCTGTCCTAGGCAAAGTAAGATCAGGCGTGAAGGCTATGAGCTGGACTCAATGTTTGCTCAATCTCCTATTACTTCTTTTTCTTTTTTCTTCAGTTTTGATAATCAAAATTGCAAGGTTTTGTTTTATAAATTGTTGCCCCAAGAAAATGGTATTCTTTAGACCATTCTTGTTACAACTTGTTTGTGACAGCAAAAGACCATTAACTAATCACTCTATTGCTCCTAGCTCCACATAGCACTTCAAGCCTGACCAGCTTTGGGCATAAAGATGAACTCAACCCCTCCTCTTGGCTGAAGGAAGGTTCCTTTCAGCCCCCACAACTTCTTTCTCTCTCTGGAGCCGTGAAGTAGACTTGAGCATGCACCTTTAATGGCCCATTGACTGATGAAGTGATTAAAACAAGATGCCAGTTTCAACTGCTTAGCTTTGCCATGTCAATATTTGCTCTCAGGGCAGGGGATTGATGTCCACTGAGCCCAGTTCTCACAAACCAAACAGCTCCCAACGACATGCAGCAGACTGAGCATCCAGAAAAAACAAGCCACCCTACCAACATAGACTGGAATTGAAAGATCAACTGAAGTGGCCTCAGTATAGAGAGGACATGAGCTTAAGCTGTGTGTAGCTAAGATGTTGCTGTGCATACTTGAATTCATCAGCATGTGCACTGCTGCAACACAAAGGCAGCGATGGATCTTGTGCTCTTACTTGTTCTCTCCTAGGCACAGGTATGTTTATGGATTGCAATCCTGAAATATCAATATTGGAAACAAAAAAAGCAAAACCTCACTGATGCTCTCAGTCTCAAAAGAAAAATCAGAGGGAGGGGTGCAGGAGGAATGCGGACAGCTCCTCTGAAATTCGGAGAGATATCTAGGCAGGCTTTCCTTGGAGTGTCTAATGAGTCCCAAATCCAAACTGAGTGCTTATGCAGGTTGTAGACCTGCTTAACTACCATATTAGTTGGACTAGATCTGAACTCTGGTTCCTGAAGAACCACCAGTGTCAGAGTACAAAGGGGTAATTTCGTGCAAAAGGACATGGACTTGAGAAAGATGGATCCATAAAGGATCCTCCCAAGAAGGAAATCTGGATCCAAAATTTCATTCAACATTCCTACATGGTCTTGCTGAGAAACTCTTCAGAACATTGTTTCACTCCCATGCTACTTAAACACTTCTGGAACAGGAATAAGGTATCTTTAATGAATGTTAGGGCTTAATTAAATCTTCTAGGAAGTATTTGGAGTTCTTGCAACTGCAAGAATTAGAGGATCATATTTTAAAATAAAAATGCTAACCTAAGTTGGTAGAAAAATACATATTCTTACCTTTCGACCAGGTGGTCCAGGAAACCCAGTCAAACCAGGTAAGCCCACATCTCCCTGGAGGAAGCAAGAAAGCCATATTATTTTTCAGCAGTATTTTCTCTATGTCTACGACTGTTACTGCAATTATTTTGCCTTTAATAGTATCCAGCGACTGACACTCCTGATTCTAATCACAGTTCTTCAATAATTGACTGGAAAAGAAGCACAAATTTAAATATCATCTCTATTAACTGGCTCATATAAATAAAAAGCCCAGTTAATTAATAGCAGCTGCTGCTGGAGTCCAATTTTCAACAGCAGAATGAATGCTGCCTTTTCAAGGTTCTCACTCAGTCACATGCCTCATTTGCCTTTCGATGGGCATTTAAATGGCCAAGGCAGGAAAATCCTTTTAAATGCAACAGGAACAGGTACCTCCTGCCAAATGCTGAGATTGTGCTCATATTCTGCTACTGCATTGGCTCAGTCCACAGTTCAAATGGCCTTGACTGTATAATTATTTAAGCTGCCTATACAGTATATGGGCAGACTGCGTGAGGGAGGTATTTCTCATTGCACTTCTGCAAGGGAATTGCATCCCATCCCAAGTAGCATATCCAAATTATCATAGGAATGGTTAAGCACTGTGGTGTGAGACCTCTCTAACATCCAGTTATTTTGTATAAGTCCATTTTGGCCTCCTCTGATTAGAATCAAGGAACTCTGAGGGTTTTTAAACACAAGTTGCTGCTCCTGTTTATTGAAAATGTATTCCGAGTAACTAGCTTGAAAATTAGGCACCTCTCCAAGCTCCTGCTGGAAACTCCTTGTTTCTATTACTGCTAACAGGAACAAAGCCTTGTTAACATGAGCTAAAAGTAATCTGGATTCTCTCTTTCTTACGCAGAGCATGCTTGCAAGAAAACGGTTCCAGATTGTGCGGGTGGATGGTTTCCATGTGATGCCACTCGAATGCAGACCCAGAAATTTCAAATGGCATCTTGTGCTGTTAAAAGCACCATTTCCAACTTAGCCATCTCAGTATTTCCTAGCACCATCATCCTGCGTTTGTGTGGCTCCCTGTACTTTGTCTACGCATCTGGTTTCAAACTGAGGGCCTAATTTCTTTGTGGCCGATGCTTTCTATTAGTTGTGCGTCTATAGCAAGGCTCATGATGAAAGGAAGAGAACCAGGCTTCTTCTTGCCCTAACTGCGCGAGTTATGAAGCTCTGTGCAGGCACCACTGAAAGAACTAATTGGGGTAGATGTTGTGAAGCTCTGACCATTCTATTGCACATTCCCAGATTTATGCAGGGCCTTGTGGCCTCAGTACAAATCAGTCAGCTGTGTAAGAGCAAAGATGTGGACTGTAACATCGAAAAGAATTAGCAGGGGAACTCTAATCTTTAGCGACTGCTAAATCTAAAAACAAGGCTGCACCTTCCCAAGTAT
>JAVCKT010027716.1:36405-48816 GCA_032273925.1 Rhynchotus rufescens | reverse complement strand
TGGGTAGATATTGAAAAAAGGCCCTTCTAAGCACACAGTGAGGCTGATGGATCTGCAGGGCAGTAGTCTGAGGAGTTTACCCTTCTCCTACCAGTTAGCAAGGCTGCCCTCAGAGCATTGGTCTGCTGAGGACCACATATCTGAGCTCCTCGGTGAGAGCCATTTCCTTGGCTTTCAAGGGTTTTGTTGCTTAAATTAGGATCACCTCTTTCTACACACCTATCTCCAGAGATCCACGTCCTATAGCTGTGTATCTGCTAACTTAAATACTTACCTTAAGTAGCTGTAGATCACACATACCTCTTTCTACACTTGTATCTCCAGATGCTGTATCTCCAGAGGGGAGATACCCAGCTGTATGATGTGTATCTGCTAACTTAAATACCTACCTTAAGACTGCAGATTACACATAAAACTGATAAACACTTAAATGCCAAAAAACTGTGACACCAGGCAATTCAGCACACCTTGGTCAATACCTCAGCTAACTCTTTAGTCTCAAGTCCAGGGCCTAAGCCTTCATTTCTAGCTCAATGTCTACTTGAGTTTCTGTTGTGCTTGTGGCTGCAGTATGGACTCTTTCTCTGTGCTCAGGGTTTAGTGCAATGGGCTCCAACTGCCTGTGGGAACATCTCACCTTAGGTCCGTTGCGAGCTTTTCCAGGTGACAGCCCAGGATCACCCTTCTGGCCCTGGAAATAAAAAAATTTAAATTAATGACATAATCAAAGGACTCAGTCACAGATGTGGTCTTGCTTCAGCCAAACCCCAAATTAGAAAAACATTTTGTTTTGTCTCCGTCTTGCCCCCATATCTCAAATGTATTGAAGTTCCTGTTCATAGCTCTGCTTTCCTGGGGCTGGCTTTGGTGCCTGTTTGCTGATGATCATGATTTTGAAATTATATTTGACAGTATTAAATTGACTGAAGAAAGGATATCTGGAAGAAGGCAAAGCTATGACTTTTGATAATTATTAGACTAGACAGCTCTGTTTTCTTTCTTGTCTATAAACTACCATCACAGAAATAACTACTGAGCCCATTACTGTGTCTAAACCATCCTGTTTAATAATTTGCTAAATGTTGTTGCGTTCTTTAATCAAGGAACAAGTGAAACCAGAGATAAAGTTATACTAATTAGATGCTAGCAGCAGCAAGAGCAATTGTGGGACTGGCTGCAGAAGGAGATACATTGTCTTAAGTGGATGTATTCTTTATACTCCCTGTTAACAACTATGGCAAGAGAAATCACAATTTAAGACTGTGATCTTTTGACAAACACAGAATGGAATTTCAGCCCCATTTGAGCACCTAAGTCCAGTAGATTCCTTTAGAAGCCCCAGGTTAAAATCTTAAAAGGTGGTGTAAACACCAACGGGGCTTGACGTAGAAAAGAAGAAGAGATCTGAAACACACCAGATTCTCTGAGCTGAGGAGAGGTGAGGATTAGCACGCAAGAACTTTAGGTCTACATTACATCTTTTCCAGTACAACTAGGTCACAGACACACCAACATTGGGCATTGGCCTTTTAACATCCTCAGCATCATAAGCAAATCACAACCTCCCTATGCCACATCAGCAACTTGAGGTTCAAAACTAACCATCCAGGGACAGGATGATTCTGAGGATTAATTAATAGCGGTCAAGTGCTTTGAAGTGCCAAATGGAAGGTGAGACCCTAACAAAACAGTAATAGTATTTATTAACTGGTGCTTCTCGTTAGCAGCACAAAGGTCTAGTTTTAACTAGCTGAGCAGATTTTCCATGCAGCCTCTTTGCAACTACACAGTGATGTTTGACGTGTACTTCCCACTTACACTGAATGTAAAGCTACCCTTCTCCTCCTTCACCATCCACCACAAGTTACAAGGTTCGGGGAGCGAGACTGCTTAGCTATGGACTGTAGGGAGCACTGCTGATTCAAGGCAGATGTGTCCACACAAGCTCTGAATGAAGACTGCCTAGTGTTCAAACAGCAAATGAAGTCATGCAGATAATCTTGCTTTGCACGCAGTCGTTATCATGGCAATTCTCCCGCTCTTTGAACTTCACAGCAGTTTGTGGGTGCTAGGACTACTTGGAACAGATTAGAGCAATATCAAGATTGCAGAGTGTTCATCTCTGTACTGCAAAATCAATTTACTGCTGCAGGTAGACACCCACCACCCTCCATTAATCTTGCCATCTGCTCAGTACAAGGACACCAAGCTATGTAAGTGAACAGAAGTCTCATGATTTTCCACTGGGAAGACTGCAAAACCACAGAATAAGACTGTGCCTTGCAGATGATGAAGATGGGGACCTCAGGCACAGCAAGATCACGCTTCCTCAGAATTAATCACCAGCACAGCAGCGGAGCCGGAGAGAACAGACATGTGGATGCTGAGGGCTGAGATTGCAGGTTAACTGTACACCTCTTCTCTTGCAGCAACATGGGAATTACCCCAAGCCTCGTCCATTGCTAAGCCTCAGCACCTTGCCCACAAGTCCCTCACTTCCCCATCCGCACTAACCAACCAAAAGAAATGAATATTGCTTCCTTTTAAAAAGGGATTTTTTTTCCCATTTTTTTCCCTATCCAGAAGTGTAAAGATGTGCAGTTTAAACAGACCAGTTTTGCAGTCCTGCTAAACGTTTTAAAGAGCAGTAGTCTTGTAGTCAAACCATTCACCCATAGGAAAAAACCAACTCCCCCTAGCACTATAATAAGGGAGATTTATCCAGAGCAGCTACCTCTACTCTACCTAAGTAAAACATTCTAAATATTGAGGTCAAAAGCCTCCAGATACAAGAATGCAAACTCAACTCTTGTAACAGCTTAGCTCTCAGGCAGGGTGAGTTTTCCTCCTCCTAGTCCCAAGCACTATCAGGACATCCTCAGAGCTCCATTTAGTCATCAGCAAGAGTGTCTCTTCAATGCCTCCATCAGCTTACAGGTCAGGCAGCCAGCAGGGCCCCTACTCCAATGTGTGTCTACATCAGATTAACAGCATGTCTAACACAATCATAACCTTCACAAACGAAATGCAATAGTAATTTTGCAACTGCCAATGTCAACAAACAAAACGCAGAATGTGTCAAGAAGGTCTCTTTAAGCAGTTGCTCCTTATAAATTTTTGAGAAAAGCATGACGGGCAAAATACTCGGGTGGTGTGAGTGGGTGGAACACCACTGAAGTCAATGGAACTGCGCCCAAACAGATCAGCAGGAATTTGGCTCAACAGCTATACACAACTCTCTGCAAAAGATCAGCAAAGACTAAGCCCTTGCAAGTGCTCAACTCTAGTGATGAGATAAGGTGGAATTTCTGCACAGGAGAGATTCAAAAATGAGACAGCCTGAGAACATAATGGTCACTAATTCGATGCAACTGGACAAGCTCCACATAAACATGCATATTGCTGCTGGATGCACTGTAGTATCAGAGCTCCTGTATGACAAATTAACAGAGTACTCGAAAATCATACAGTCATCTGTGCAGTTGATTGCCCAACTTATGACTACTCTGTTAATTCAGCTGATAGGAATTGTGTTTCTGGTTGAATTTCTAAGTGATATTGGCTTGGTATTAGTCATTATTTCCAAGCTTTATCTATCTGGGAAAGTTCTGTTTCCTTTCTCAGATTGCTCGATTTATTCACAGTATTACCAGCTCTAGTCAAGCAGCCCATTGACACTTGAACAACCCTCAAATGGAGCAGTTCTGGTTGGAGTTGCTTTGCCTGATCGGCTGATTTGAGCTTTCAGAAGCCTGTGACTTCAGCCATGGCTGCGCATATGAAGGAGATGTCAGGTCCCAGTTGTGGGCTCATGCTTGCCAAGCCTGGTGAAGATGCATTTAAAATGGAAGAAGGTGAAATTTGGGGGATACTCAGTTTCTGGGATTGGCATAAAACCAGAAAAAAATAAAAAAAGGGGAGAGAAGTCACATCCCTTCTGGCATGTGCCTCCTGAAAGGGTAAATGAAAGAAATTTAGGAGATACTTTAATGTGTAGTTCTTCCACAAAGATCATGCTGTCATGGCATAGCAGGAGATGGGAGTTACACCCAGCCCACTGAGAGCTTTCTGGTGCCAGACACAGTACCCAGCAGGATGGGAAAAAAGCACTTGCAGGAAGTTTTTATTTCTACCAGAAGGCTAAGTCTATACAGTTTTACAGTCAAATGATAGTTTCTGACAAGTATTGTGCTAAAGGTAATAAAAAAAATCCCCAAAACACAGAAACATTACTTGAGTCTACCGATTGGACCAGGCTGAATTTGCAGGGCTGGAAGTTAGATAAAAGGGGTTTGATGTGACTTGTAAAACTCAGCTAGTGTGATCTGGAAGTCATTGATTGAGAATAAATGCAGAATGCTAAGATGTAGAACTTTTACAGCTTCGCTTTTCAGGCCATATAACTATGTTTTAGAATTTAAAACAGCTGCTGTTCACCAGCACATCTCCAGTGCCTAATTTTTAATTGCATAGACGCAGCATGCCAAGTTTCCAGGATCTTTTTCCCAGAGCATCAATAGTGTTCATAACACTTCTGCCTACTGATGAGATCATGAAAGGAAAGGAGCCTTGCTTGCACCTTCTCTCTTTGGCTGAGACATCCCACAGCTTTCCTGTCACTGGTGAAAACCTCAATAAAACACTGCCCCTCACAACCAGCCCCCAATATTCCTTGGGCCCATATAAGCATTACCATATCCAAACGTACTTGTGATTAAATGAACACTCAACAATCTACACCAGTTTCCCAGGAGCTTTGCAGTCTCTAGCTAACGCAAAGCCCTATATATAGAGTTGTATTCAAAAAGGCATCTATGAGGCGGCAGTGGGATCAGTTTGGAAGGACTTTTGGAGTGCAGGATATCCAGAAACTGTGGAGAGGGAAGGAGAGGCAGTATTTCAGGAGGAGGAAGGGAAAGAAATGGGAGTACTGCAGCTCTCCTCACATTGCTGCCTGCAGCAGAACGGATGCAAAACTATCTGAGCAGGCTGCACGATCTTAGAAGTGGAGTAAGGAAGTAGAGGCTAATCAGGACTTGGTGAGTCCTTAGAGTAGGATTCCATCATCCTAGTCTCAACATAGTTAACTACTCCCTGGCAGAGGCATACTTTAAATAGGATCCTAATTAGGCAGCCCTTGAAATTAGGGAAAATTAAAATACACTGCAGGGTCTCCCACAAGCATATAGAAAGCTTTTGCTGTGCTGCTGGAAGGTGAGCAAAGGGAAGGTGAGAAATGTTTTCAGCTACTCTTTGTTTTCTATGGAGGAGAATGAAAAAGGCTGCACTTCTGACTTCTGAAACAACAAGACAAAAGCTTCTCATGCCAATTAATACTCACTTTCAGGCCAGGGGGTCCAGGTGAGCCAGGATTTCCATGAGGACCAGGAGGACCCTAAAGAAACACAACAAACAGAACAGAGTCAAAGCGGGTTGGTAATTACCTGTGTTAGTCAGGACCAGAGGAGCCTGACTGAGGCAGGAAGCCTTGGTTGTGACATGGTCAGACCTAGGCAACTTCACACTAGCATTCTGCAACCTCAGCAGGAGTACAGCTTGAACCAGGACCTCATCAAGTAGCTACTTGAAAGGAAGAAAGCTCCCTGCCTTGCTGTGCTGTCTCCTGCTAGGTCCAGGACATGAACAGCTTACCAAAGGAGATGAACCATCTTCCTTGCACATACAGTCATCTCCTCACTCCTTCCTAGGAGCACAAAATTCAAGCAAAGCCTTTACAGCAATCCTTCTCCTGCCCGGACCTGCTCCATGACAGTGGTTTCCCTGGTATGTGCAAGACCCACATTGATGCTCAGTTGGTGTAAAGCAACGATCACCTTGATCTGCAGCTCACACCAGGCCCCGAGCCTGAGAACCTCTGGCCGTCTGCTCTCCTCCCTCTAACAACTCGAGAGCTCTTACACTGGCAACCCATGTGGCTTGTAAAGCAAGGACACTGGAGCGTGTGAAACTTAGCTACCATTTACCACTTACCTTTACAACCGGTGGCATGGGTCTGTCACCACAAGACGCATAGTGACAAGGTAACTCAATCATACCAAGTATTTTACAATTGGGGAAAAAAAATGCTACTTTGGGGCTGGAGGAGTTAAAACTCCGCAAGAATCCCAAAGGGCAGAGATGAAGGGAGACTGAGGGGAGCCAAAGAGTGTGGGGGTGTCAACAATTTACTTGTCCAAAACTGATGAAAACGAAGTAGTTACCACAGGGAAATTTTTAGTTTTTCAGCTATTTATTTAGCCTTTAGATGAACTCATTTCCTCTATAAAGCAAACTACTTTTGTCTTATGAGGTTAGAAAGAAAGCAGATAGCAAGACAGTAAAACAAAGGGAAAAGAGATAAGTCCATTCAAAGACGTATTTCTGTATAGGCTCCATCAAGTAACGGCACTGTCAGACTATCCACCCTAGATCACGTAGAGCAATCTCCTTTTAAATCATATTTTGAAATCACTCCTCATATTTTCCGAAGACTATTTAAGGAGCTATCTGTAACAAGCAGCTAAGAATAGTTTATCCTGAGTTTGTATACAGCAAAGAAGATTTGTTAATCTTCTACGCAGAAGTAATAATAACCCTAAACCCTCTTGAACACGTTCTTGGGAGATGAAACCTGAAGATTCAATTCCAAGGGGGCCTGTTCTGCCCAGACAGCACAAGGACCTTATGCTACCATCAGAAGCACTTTAGCTTGCCCTCTAGTTGAAAGGAATATAGGCTAGGGGATAAAAAGCTATTTACAGTTTCTTAGAAAGCTGCAATATTTCCAGTGATCACTAAAAGATATGCAGGGCCAAAGTCTTCTGGGCTTGATTTCCAGGGAAGATCACTGCAGTTAAACATGCAGCTGCCATCCAAATTCAATGCCCTTGGTCTCTTTTGAAAGAACACCCCTTTGCTAATGTTTATTCTGCTTTATTTTTACACACTGCAATACAAAGTAATGGGTTCTTTATTTAGCTTGCTACTATATCTTGTGGCATAGACAGCTGATGAGTGCTCAACACTTTTATGACTTACACTACTTTGCTGTTCAGTTACAATGGTGAGACTTAACTTTTCAAATGGCAGCTCTGCCCCTAAATGCTTTTGCTGTCCCATTTTTAATTTCCTTCCAAATTCTCAACCTAAAACTCTTATAGTCATTTTCAAATGAAACTGAAAGAGCTTTAACTAAAATAAAGGTGTTTGAGTATCAAGTTGCCATTTGAAAATCCTCACTGCTGCTGTAACCAGAGTAACTGGGCACCTGGCAGTCTTGGATTCATCTTGCCAATAAAATACAACATCATCTGTTCATCGAATCAGTTAGGAAACTGAAACAGAGACTTAATGTGCTGCCTAAGGTAATATAAAAAGTCTGTGGCAACAAAAGGGCTTGAACCCAAGTCTTCCAGGTCCTAAATATGAAGGAAGATTAATATAAGTGACAGAAATTAGAGCAGTAATGCCTCTATAAAAAGGTGAGTTCCTATAAAGTCCTTACTCATAAGCAATAATCCAGGTAGCTCTGAACAAGGTTCATAAATCTAGACTGCTGCTAGATACAAAAGGGAGTTCAGCTGTTATTCGATTTTGGAAGCAGTCAAGTAGGTTGGCTCAAGGCCCTTCTCAGTGCAGTTATGCGAGGTCTGGGCTCCACCATAGCCTAGGGCTGGCTGAAAAAGCAGCATCAGGCCAGAAGGACCATCATGGTTTGGTGCAACTTTTAGGTGAGTACAATACATTTCCATCAGGAAATTTGGAACGTAGGGCGCCCAGCTGCTGACTGGGACCTCCCAAGTAGCAGACTAATCCAACAAAATTTGGTGCAGTCTCTTCCAGAGCTAAACCCAAGCACAGCAACACATTTGTGAAAAGCCTTAGCTGAAAGCTGTACGGAAAAGAAGGGAGGAAGAGACAATGAAGAATCTGATCCTCCGGCGACAAACAAGCCATTATGGAAAACATAGGCTCTTGACACACAAGACCAAGGCTTAAACACTGGACTCAATGAGACTCATAAGCCTATAATCAGAAACCCATTCTGCTCCTAAAGATCCATGAGGTCTTGTCCTAGTGAGAAGTAGCCATATCCTGATGATTAAGTGACAGTGGGGCGGCCAGCCTGGCAAATGAGGAACTGCCAGAGCCAAGTCTAGGATGGTGCTCGGCTGTTGAAACTGTGCTCTCAACTGTGGAGAGAGAAGGGCGTAGTCTGGCAGCAGTCCTGAAAAGGGTAAAAATAACTGATCTTGATATGTTCCAACACGGTTAGCTCTGAATCTACGATTACACCCACATTCTTGGCACAGGAGGAAGATGCAGCGCGGTACTGTTAGACGGGTGAGTAACGAAGGGTAGAGGACGGCAGCCGCCTCAGGAGCTCTTGGCAACACAGAAGCTGCATGGGCAGGCCCTACAAATTAATCCCTGCGCCAGTGTGCTAACCCTAATAGCTGTCATCATGCCCCCGACCTACCCATCCTCCTCTTCACAAACCCAATCCAACCTTCACTGCTCATCTCCTATGGCACTCAGCAGAGTCCCTTGACCTCCAGGTACTGCTCCCATCAGCTGTCTCCTTACAAAGAATCACAGAATGATTAAGGTTGGAAAGGACCTCTAGAGATCATCTAGTCTAAACCCTCTGCTCAAGCAGAGACACCTAAAGCACAGGCACAGGGTGGCATCCAGGTGGGTTTTGAAGACCTCCAGAGAAGGAGACTCCACAGCCTCCTTGGGCAGCCTGTGCCAGGGCTCTGTCACCCTCACAGTCAAGAAGTTCTTCCTCATATGGAGATGGAACTTCCTGTGTTGCAACTTACACCCATTACCCCTTGTCCTATCACTGGCCACCACTGAGAAGAGCGTGGCCCCTTCCTCCCTACATTCACTCTTCAGGTATTTATACATATTGATCAGATTCCTTCTCAGCCTTCTCCAGGGAAAACAGGCCCAACTCACTCAGTCTCTCCTCATACGAGAGATGTTCCAGTCCCTTAATCATCTTGCTTGCCCTCCGCTGGACCCTCTCGAGAAGCTCCACATCCCTCTTATACTGGGGAGCCCAGAACTGCACACAGTACTCCAGATGTGGCCTCACCAGGGCGGAGTAGAGGGGGATGATCACCTCTCTCGACCTGATGGAGACGCTCTTCTTAATGCACCCCAGGATCCCATTGGCCTCCTTGGCCACCAGGGCACACTGCTGCCTCATGGTCATCTTGTCATCCACCACGACGCCCAGGTCCCTCTCTGCAGGGCTGCTCTCCAGAAGGTCCACCCCTAACCTGTCCTGGTGTCCGGGGTTATTCCACCCCAGGTGCAGGACCCTGCACTTGCCTTTGTTGAACTTCATGAGATTTCTCACTGCCCAGTCGTCCAGTCTGTCGAGGACTGGAGGGGCAGGATCACCTCCCTTGACCTGCTGGCAGCACTCCTCCTGATGCAGGCCAGGATCCCATTGGCCTTCTTGGCCACAAGGGCACTGCTGCCTCATGGTTAACTTGGTGTCCGCCAGGACTCCCAAGTCCCTTCATTTTTCTTTTGCTGTAAGGTAAGTTCAATATTGACTTTTTTATTATTTTATTTGTATTTAACAATTTTGCCACCTTAAACCAAAATAGCAATATATATACATATATATATATACTTGCCCTAAATGTGTTTTTTTTAATTAAATTGTTTTTTAATGACATGAAAGTAGATCTATATGTATACCTGCTGTGTAAGCTATATATGATGAAGAAGAGAAAAAATATCTGAATCATTTTATATCCTCTAGTTTCCAAATCTGAGTTAGTTACTCCTTCTAAGAGACTGGGAGATTTGTATCAATGAAAGAGGGAAATTTCCTCAAGCTGACTAGTACAAAGGAGGAGCAAGATATTTGTGGAAAAGCACTCATGATCACCAAAGTGGAGAGAGGAGGGTAGGGTATACTTTCTCTTAACTCTCAGCCTCTGGTAAAGATGCAGAAACTTTCCACAAAGGGACTGAACATTTAAACCTATTTAAAACCGCTACAGATGTATTTTTTTCTGTTTGTTGATTCTTGATTCCATAGTATAGTTACAATGCCTTATATTAGTGGGTTGGGAGAGCAAAAGATAGGTCTATATGACTTTTCCTTCCACATATCAGCTGTGCAGACAAGCTCATCTTATTTTCATCTGAGATAATAGGGAGTGTGAGCTGGCATCACCCTACAGAATTCTGTAAAGATTAGGAGGAGGTGACTGTTTTGGTCTCTACTTAAACTGGCTTACTAGGAAGCAGTTCTAATCCTGCAGTGGATAAAACATCTTGGGATAGGGTTCACAACAGAGATCCTATTATTGTTCCATAGGAGCAAGATAAGAAATACGTTCTTCGAGAATGTGCCATGTGCTGGGAAACCCGTAAAGCCTGGGCAAAATTTGCACATATGTCATGTGTGTAATATGGACTCAGCTGGATGTACAGATCTGAAGCAATATATAATATTCTGAGATTTTTATAACACCAAACTAAATCATAGCTTAATAATTTGTCATGTCTTAGTAATATATATATATATATATATAAATGTAGATTTCACTATCCTTATTGCCTAACACGTTTTAACTAATGAATTAAAAATGTCATCGGAGACTATATGTTTCCCAGGAGAGGAAGTGAGTGGATTGTGTGCAGTAGAATGCTTTAATGTGAGTAGCAGAACTAAAAGATTTTTCTCAAAAATTCAAATGAGTCTATGCAGTGTAACATTTTTAACTAAAGAGATGATTGCATTTTTCCAGGACAAATCTTACAAAAAGATTTCTTTCTGAAATATCCTTATTAAGCAGGAAATTTGTAGATGAGATGTTACCTATTTTTTTTTATTGTATAATTACTTTACCAAATCTCACCCCCAAAAAGCAAGTGCAATTCCCTAGATTTTGATTGTTAATAATTATTACTTCTTTAAGAGATATGAATGAAAATAAAATCCTATTTTATATATTTTAGAAAAAAATATTTTGTAGAGATTTTAATTGTAACGAGCAAGAAAGCAAGGAATTGGTAATTATTTATAAAAATAGTGTGATACTCTAAATAATGATTAAAAATGGGCTAACTGCAGTAATCATTTGGATTTGATAATCTGCAGGTAAAATGGAATCTGTTAGCATTTCAAAAAGGGTAGACATTTCAAGGAAATCTAACTTTAAAAAAGGGATGTTTCAATACTTTTTTTAAAAAGGAGATCCTTTAAAACTGCACTGTTTCTTTCTTTCCATGAACAGCACCGTTGGTTGCTCCTAAAAATCTTTACTGGCAAATTAAAACAGCTACTAAGGGAGATAAACATTGCTTTAAGAACTTGTACATGTTTATATAATTTTCCAGAAGAAAAGGAACTAAAATTTGGAGATCAAATTTAAAATATGATTGCTATTTGTTTCCTTAAAAAATAGTCCAGTATTTTATGTTTTCCTTTTTTTATTTAATTCTTTCTTGAACTGCAAGGAATTGATGCAACTTAAGTATGCGGTATCTTAGAATTGTAGCAAACAGACAGAAAGAGTAGAGCTACTTTTATCAAAATACAAGGTATTGAATTCTGCTTCAATTTTGTTCAGGATATAAAATGAAGAAATATAATTTCTCTTGATGTAACTCTGTATCACTAGCTATGACAAGCAAACATATGACTGCTGAAAGGCAGGTCACTGACAGCATTGTTACTACTCTGCTAGTTTATTAAAAGAACTGAATTTTTGAGAGGAGTGTACCAGACGTGATACATCTGTGACTAACAAGGCAAGGATGGAATGACTTAGTCTGACATCTATTGGCAGAGACTTCCATAATGTGGTTCCTCACCAGGACCTCTACCAGCAGCATTCTTTTTTTTCACTTTTTTTCCAGAGTATTTTGTGGCCAACTACTGAGTGTCTTCTGTTACAATAAATAAAGTATTTTCCTTAAATTTATCTGTTTGGTTTTTAATCTTACTAGCAGTTTTTATGAAATCTTATTAGCAAAATGGAGAGACTTGGACCCGTCTCACTGAAAACTGAGATTCCCTGTCTACATTATTTTGCAATCCCATAAGGCTGACTGAGATAGTGAAGAAGCACCATTTAAAAAACACACTGTCATTACCCATATCTCATATCTTTCCTAGGCTGTTCAATCTGATGAGTGCTTATGTGTTATGCAGAGATATACAAGGGAAATGTTTGTTACCCTACAAAGCAGTCTCAATGATTTGTTCATTATCACAGAATATTCAAGGTTGGAAGAGACCTCTAGAGATCATCCAGTCCAACCTTCCTGCTCAAGCAGGCACACCTACAGCATGTGACACAGGGTGGCATCCAGGCGGGTTTTGAAGACCTCCAGAGAAGGAGACTCCACAACCTCCCTGGGCAGCCTGTTCCA
>JAVCKT010027716.1:0-35840 GCA_032273925.1 Rhynchotus rufescens | reverse complement strand
GGGCAAGGACTGTGCAGTTACTCTGTTTGACATCAGGTGAAGCAGAGGTAGGACATAGCCCTTTTATGTTGCACATTTATCTTTACATGTATCGTGCACAACAAACACACAAAAATAAGAAATTCCCCTGTGCCTTAATTTCTGGCAGCTTTTCTTCCTCGCAGATAATTCCTTAAACCCCAAAGAGACACAAGAAAAAGTACTAGAAACATGTTGCAAAGTCAAAACAACATATGCACCGAACAGTTTTGTCTCTATGGCCCCGGGCCAGACATTTGCAGAGCAATCCTTTTGCCCCCTCCCCAAATTAGCATCCTCTCTTTACAGAGGTCTGCGCCAAGGGGAATGCATTATCCTATCCATGAAACACTTGAGCCGGATACTATGCAATGTCTTATGCCGATGCCCTTCAAAAAGCCTTAAAACGGGAATGAGAGAAAAGAGGAAGGCCAACGATCATCAGCTAGGCTTCAAGCACGCACTTCTCAGTGATGGCCCTAGGACCAGAGAGCAGCAGCAGAGCAGGTGGATGCAAGTAGAAACAGAGAGAAAAATTGAAACCACTTACTCGGGATCCTCTCTTGCCAGGCAGGCCTGGTAAGCCTGGTAGACCTGGTGGACCCTAGGGAGAAAAAAAAAAGTATTATTAAAAAAGGTATTATTGACAGTTCTGCAATAGAATAGTATTCTTGACAGTGTTTCAAAGAAACTCATAATATAGTTGCCTGAAGACAACCTGGGGATAAGGATAAAGGCCAGAATTCCCTTTCAGCTCACACTACTGCTGTAAATGGATAAAAGCCATGCACAGCACCATCTGCAGCACCATTTATTTCCAGAGACCAGAAACCGAGCGCTCACATCATCTTGCCATGGACTGCACTCCCCTGAACACAGCTGGGTTTCACACTTCCAGCTTCCTGGACCTGTGCTGCAGCACAAGGCCACAACTGTCTCCGCTTTGTGTTTTCCTGCTACGTGCTAGCACACAGCAGAAGTAATGTGTTAGCACCTTGGCACGGGAGGAACCTTGTGCAGTGTAATATACACCAGCTGAGGATGGATAGCGCTTGGTAGTGTAGCTCCCTATGTAAGTTGTAACATAATCACCGCCCAGCACTTCATATTTTAAAGCAGCGTGCTATAAAATGTAATAAAATTGGTGTCAATGTTGGAAATTCTTAAGCACGGCTCTATAATAGAGGAGAGGTCAACCCAGACATGTCAGAGTGGCAGGGCTTCTTGGAAGAGGGCGAGAACAAAGTGGAGATATCAGGCACCCAGCTGTGCTCTGATCTGAAACAGGTGAGGAAAAATACTTAACTAGTGAGGTTCCATTTTTTCAGGTCTCCTTTTTTTCAGTGGACTAGAGAATTCAAATTTCCAGAGAGCCACTTGAAACAACTAATAACGCTTCAAATTTTTTCCCTCCCTCAAGCCAAACCTGCCTGACAAGAATAACTGTTCAAGTGTCTCCCAAAGGGTTTCTATTCTAGGAGCTTGTTACAAAAGATGGGTTTTCATTTCTTGCAAGGAGAGGGAGACCCAGAGGAGGTGAGGAAGGCAGCCCGAGCTCTGAGCGCGTGGGGGTCCCGCGCTCCGTGGGGAGCGCAGGTGGGTCTCGCAGGGCGCGCGAGCCCAAAGCATCACCCGGCAGAACCACGTGGATGCTGCACAGCGGTACCGGCCCGGGGGGACAGCTAGAAGTTCACCACCCCTAATGCAGTTTCAGGAGCCGCCAAGTGTGTGATTTAGTGACTGAAAGAAACCCTGGAGATCTCTACCCTAAATCTCATCCCCAGGATAAGATTTCAGACAGAAAAAAAAACTCTGGCTGAACCATACAGAATAAGCACTCCCTGATGTTAGCAGCCCTGCTCTACAGCAGATGAGCAACAAGTTAATTGTTATACAAGAGACACCCAGCCAAAGCTTCACGCAGGAGGAAATAGTCAGGGAGAGGAGGAGGTAACACCCAGGGTCATCCTCTCTGTGCTACTAGTTTGACAGCACATCAAATGAATCCAAACACGTCTCTCTGAAGTCGTTTCCATTTATAGCAAAGATGACCTGGTAATGACTGTTTTAAAGGTTTAAGAGCTCATTCCGTGTACTGGCGAACCCAGACTGCTGCTGTATCACTCACGGCCTGCTCCCGGGCCTGCATATTTCTAGTCTGCTCCCTGAGCCTGGATCGCCTTTATTCATCCTCTTTGCAGCTTGCCTATTGCTGGCTGACACAATATTACCTGCTCCTTGTATTAGTGATGCTCATTGATAAAGCAGACTCTCATTATATCAACACACATATCAGTTTAACTGGCCACTGGGCCAGATCAGGGCCCTGAGCATAAAGCAATAATGCAGCTGTGCAAATAGACACAACTGCAGTATCTGCATTTACTGGTAGATTCAGAATCCAATATTTTATTTTATTTATATAATATTTTCCCTTTTAATTGGGAAGACAGCTATCAATACATGAATCCAATGTAAACTGAGGCAGAGATGAATAATGGAGCTAATCAAAGAGGAATTCAAACCCTTGATCTCTTTTCCATTAAAATCCACCTCTCTTTACCCCCAAAAGCAGCAGCTAAAATGAAGATGCAGGCATCTCCTCAGAGAAGCGTTCCTGGCGTACCAAACTTGAGGTGACCTTTTCCACCTTCCTGCTCACAGCAGCTGCAATTGCACTTGGCCACTTGAGTACAAACACTCTCCAAAAACACGGGCTGTTCAGAATAAACCGAAGCTATCATAAAAATAAGGAGAGAGTTAATACCTGCACTGGAGCGGGGATATGGAGTTAGGGGAAGACGCTGGGCTGAGACTGCCCAGAAACAGCACTCCACAGTAACTTGGACATTCCTGTCACTTGGTTTTGGTCTAATCTGTGATGTGATCTTTTCTTTTATCTTTTCCATCTCTCCTGAAGTGAAACAGGAACGAGCTGGCTGTGCCTCCTCCATGGAGTGGCTCCTCCATGGAGCCATGTATGGGTCAAGAGCATGAGAAGCGGGAGTTAATTCAAGACTGAAGAGAGAAGCAGGAGCGAATTCAAGATGGAAGTTGACTCTTATGATGCTGCAGTAACTGAGGGAACCGGGGCAATCATCACAGAACACGATGCCCTGCAAGGCCATGGCCTAGTTTCCAATGTGGTTACTGGGTCACATGCTTGGACTGGATGTGTACTGCGCCATTCTAGTGACTCACCTCTCATGTCTGGATGCATCTGCATCATCCAGCTAAAGTTTTCAAGGAAGAGGCCCACATCAGACAACTGTCTTTGACCAGAAAAGCAACACTGACACACACATACACCCTAAGAGAAAAGAACATCTGCAAAAGCAGCCAGGGAAAAATAACACTGGATCAGGGCCCAGCTACTTCAGGATGATGGACACAGTCCCACTTAAAATGTAAGATTCCAGATCGTGGAGAAGAGATGTTTCTCAGCAGAGCTACCACACAGCAAGTGTCCAGAGCTCACTGGCACCTAATGCCCTGGCAGACCCTATGCTCAGAGATACATCCCTCTGCATCTCTCATGAAAGGAGGGAGAGTTAAATTAATCAAGCAGCACTTGGGTGGACCTTTCCACTGCAACCTTTCAAGCATCCCCAGGGAGGTCTATTGTGAGCAGAGGGAAGTGCTCCAAGAGACAGGAGGGTTTCCCCTTCCTGGCAGCTGGAGGAAGAGGAGAGCCCTGCCCCTTCCCTCCCTCCCCGGGATGCCTGGAGAGCTCGGCCGAGCTGACAGATGAGTGCAGCGAGCCATCGTTCCCAGCGCCTTCGTTGTGCAGCCACTGGCTTCTTGCCTACCCCTCTGTGCAAGCTGATGGAGGAGAACCCGCACCCAGTTACCACGTGCAGCAAAATCAGAGATCAAGAAGAAACACAGCAGAACAACTCTCTTTTCTCCGGCCAAAACTGTTAACCAGCCTGAGCAGTTCTGCGAAAGAGCTAATAGCAGCCACATGAAAGTTTAACCCTTCTCAGTTTCCCACGGTAGCATTAGTAATGACGACTGATCCCACCAAATGATTATAGGATTTATTCTAAGCTCCTGCTGGGAAACTTTGACGCAAAATGGATTTTTTTTTTCCTAACTTGTTGGGCTTCAAGTTGCAAATGGAGACTAGAGGTGGGTTCTCTGAAAAGGAAATACATTGGACCCTGAGGACAAGAGCTATCTCACCGTTTCCTCTTGCTGCAGAGATGAGCTAGTTCCCGTCTCTCGCGCATCTCTGCGTTCCTCGCACGGCTTCCTCTGCCTGCAGCCAGACTACTGTGAGCTAAAGCGCCTTCAGAGCTCAGATCCCGGGCAAGGCTGAGCCTGTTCAGGGAAGACTTCAAGGAAAACAGCAGCAGCACCGCAGCCGGTGCTGGTGATCTGGGAAATGACTCTCTTCCTTTGGAATCATTAGTGAAGCAAATTTCTGAGAGCGCCAAGTAGCCCTGTAATCATTTCCCCTGCGGCAAGCGGTCAGCCTGGTAGTAAATAAGCTACTGATCCTCAGAGCAGCATGTTCCAGAGCTTCACTGACAGGCTAGCACACCTGCACGTTAGGCTCTCTTCAACCTCTCCTTCCCTCTTACGTATCCACATTTAGTGGCACTCTTTGCTCTCCTTGATCCCAGAAATGGATGCATTTAAAAAGTTTTCTTCTTCCGTAACTCTGGAAAGCACCAGCATGGAGGGATGGGGAAGAAACTAGAATTAACACTTCCCTGCTCAGTAGGATGGAAGAGAGCTTGTTGCAAGGGACCAACAAAACCCTTCTTACCACCAGTATCAGCAAGGACAGCTGTCCTTGCTTGGCACTTCTTAGAGTGGAAGGGAACAAAAACCTCACTTGACCCATTACCTAAAACAAGTCCAGAGGTTTGAGGAAAAAATCCAGCCCTTGGGTTATTCTCCTCCAAGACAGATTTAAATTTGGCTACACCACACTTTTAAGTAGACTAAGGAGAAAAAGCCCTTAAAGTTCTAACAGAAACCAGGATGCTGATGAGAAGTCAGGCTCATAATATAATCTCTGCAATACACATATTTATTCTGGCTCTATACAATCCTTATCATAGTAAAACCCTGGCGCAACTGGGTTTCTAATACTGTAACAATACAATAAATAGCAATATATATTAGTATTCCTGCTTGATGAAAGAAGTTTTTACATGCATTTCAGGAACAGTATTTGCATGAGACACTCAGACATGCTCAGACCATGGAATAAAGTCTGAAAAAGTGTGAAAAAATAAAGGGAGCTCTATTATATCACTCTATTTTTACAGATTTGTTAAGTAAACGTATATTTAAACAAATACACCCCTACATTAGTCTGAGCACCTACATCCCACTGACACTTGGAGCTCCTGCTCCTCAAAATGAACCTCATTTCATGCAAAGAGCCCTGTGATGCTTAGTCATTTGCCTATAACAAATCTCCCCTTTGGGGAGAGTACTGATTAAATAAGCAAAAATTTATGACCCATCTGTGTAAGTGAAGCTATTTTTTTCCCATGTATTATAAAAAGCATTTTTGTTTTGTTTTGTTTTTAATATGACTCATTCAAAGACATTCAAATCCATCGTGTGTTCCTGAATTTATCATGCCCTGTCTGCCCAAGCAACCTTTTCTGGTACAAGGAGGACTGGAAACCGGCACTTCGTATTTTATCAGCGCTTCCAATCTCCTCTGTCTGCGTGACCCATAGAGGAACTTGGCCGGGTCTGTTCCTTTGTAAGGGGCGCTGAGCTCCAAGACAAACTGCTCGCACAGAAGATGGCAGCTGGAGCAGTCTAGACCGTGAACACCCTCTGAAACATCTGTCCTTAGGACCTCACTGCCTGCCAGGTTGTGCCAGGGCTCTGCCTGGGATGACCCCATGGGGACACGGATGCTATGGGGCCACCGGTCCCCATGCCGTGGCACAGAGCGAGTCACCACTGCAGGCAGTATTAGGGGCTGCAGCCCCCCAACACCCCCAAGCAAACCCACTGATGCTACAAACCCCATCCCCGGGAGTGCCTGAAGATCCAAAGACCTCCAACATCCCAATTCTCTCTGCCTCGTGCTGCTAACAGAACAGAGTTTTTCCCTGCGTGTGGGTCCCCGCAGCCATGCGTGAGGCTCACACCACCCCACGGGTGAAGCAGAGACCTGCCTGGCCCCACGCAGGGATGGGACAACATGCTGGGCTTGGCCACAGGGCCGCAGGAAGCCCCGGGGCCGATGAGGAGGGAAGCACGCCAGCTGCTGAGTCAGGGCTGCCTTCCTGACTTTGCACAATGTTTGGGTGGTTTGGTTTTTTTCCTCTGTATTTCCCTATCTCCAGAAGAGATTTAGGGCTGAGATCCCAAATGCTTGTGGTCATTAATGGTTCTCAAGCAATTTTTCTTTTCAAGGGCACATTATCCTCCCTCGCTTGGCCGCCCAGGAAACCCAACATTCCTGAAGAACTCGTGCTCAACCATTAATCGCATGTGGGGCAGCATCTCCATTTCCTGCTGCAGTCCAGCGGCCTTGCAGGACAGCTGCCCGGATTAAACCACAGAGGATGCTGCATTTATTCTAGGTGAGGATATTCCTTTAGCCCAGTGCTTGTGTTCCTCCAGCCACACTGATCCCTCTCCCCGTTGTGGGGAAGGGGTCCCATGCACAGCTAGGATTACGCTACGTTTTTGCAGTATTCAAAAAGACTGAATTTAACATAGCACATGGTGCCTGATTAATTCAGCCTCACACCCTGGCAGTTACTCAGACCCCAATTTGGGGACAATCAGGATTCTGCTCTCCAGCTGCAAAGCCTGGGCAGCATCTGAGGCTGGTGGCTTTGTCCTGAAGAAGACAAGGGGGAAAGAGAAAACCTGTACCCAAATCTCTGCCTGTGCTCTACCATCCACCAGGTCACAGATGCTCTCTGCTCACAGGGTGACACTGCACCCAAATAACGCTGGGAACTGACCCACCAGTCTCAGACCGTGTGGGATTGGGAGAAGGTGGGAGAAGACGCTTTGCCACCTTCCCTCGATGGGGATGACCAGGCCAGCTTTTCCCCATCCCTTTCTAGTCTCCATTATACCTATTGCTTGTTCTCCCCCAGAGGATGCCCTGCAGGAACAGTGCTCATCCTCTCATCCCTGGGTGTTGGGAGGAGAAACAAAACTGGCCTTGCAGACTCCCAGGCCTCTCTCCTGGGGTGGGACAGGCCGGGAGCAGCAGGCTGCCAGCCCGCCTGTGCACACTGATCATCTCCAAACTGACACACATCCTTCTTGAAAAGGCAAAGGGCAGTTTCCTACCACCCTTCCACTTGTGCGGACAACAGTTGTCCCAAGGAGGGCAATCCAAGTGGGCAACCAACTTCCCTCATCTTCTCCTTCCAGTCTTGCACCAGGCTCATGTCATCCCGATGCCAGTTCTCAGCCCACAACCTGCTCAACCCAGGGGAAGCGGCAAGCCGAGATACCACGCGCCAGACCAGGAAGGGCTGCACTGACCTCATCAGAGACGTCTGCCCAGTAACACGAGGTCAGTGCCAGGTAATTACTCAGCCACAAAGCATTTATCAGTGCTCGTTCTGAAACGCGCTCGCCTGGCTATATATTCTACATTAATTTCTCAACGTGTCATCTCAATTCCGCTCCTTTCCTCTCTTTCTCTCCCCACGTCAGAGATGTTCAACGAAGTATTGTAAGAGATCCCCGGGTGAGTCACAGGAGGGATCCAGCCCCGCAGCAGCCGTAGCCTTTCCATCCCCAAAGCCGACTTTGTTTCCAGCAGCCAAGACTCGAGATGTTCTCCCTTCCCCTGATTCAGGACTCTAGTTGTTCTCAGAGCAGATGGAAAAATATCTGCCATTTCTTTCTTCTCTCAGCTCTCCGTGGCCTGAATCGGTTTGTTCGCTATGATTCACAAGCTGAGAGGGATTTTCCACTCTGATTTAATAATAAGCTCTTTAAATTGCAGGGGGAAGTGGGGACTTGGAGCTCGGTCGCCTTCATAACACTTATAGGGCAAGAAGGTGGAAAAGTCCAGGATTTCACTGGGCTCAGAACGGACCACACATTTATCCATCACAGGTAAGTAATGTTTTAAGAGAAAGGTTTCACAATTGTCTCAATTTCTGCTCTTGGAAATATGCCCGAAACGACTCTCCACAAAGCACTGCTCAGAAACAGGGAGCCAAAGAGAAAACTGCTGAAGCTTATCCTGCCTATGGATACGCTTTGCTGAAGTTCTGCAAGGGCAAATGGGACGCGTGTCCCACACTTGAAGCTAGAGATGTCAAAGGAGCCCAGAGGTGCCTGGGCGCTCACAGCCTGGGGCTCAGGGCAGCCTCGGGAACCTTAGAAAAAAACCAAGTTCCTCAGTAACTCCCCACACAAATTACAAGGAGAAAGACCAACAACAGCTTAGTGATACGAAAGGCACAAAACATAGAGCTTCGAGGTAAGCACTCTTTGAATGCTTGCAAAACATGACCCTTTCATTTTAGGTGTTCTTGCAGACCCAAGCGCTGTTGATTGTGTTCCTTAAGCTAGCCTCAGTTTTTCCATTGTAAACCCTTCTTTCACTATTTTAAGAAGTCAGCTGTAAAAATTTGCTCTAGGCTGAATCTTGGCAACCAGAGGCTCTGTCTGGGAGTAACTTATTTTACATGCACAATCCCTCTCTCATATACAGCACAGCGTAAAGGCTTGGGTTGGAACACCAAATCCCCCTGAAAGTTGGCCAGTTTAGAGATCCTGTTTGCATACTTGATTTAAAAAAAATAAAAAAGTTAGCAGATAATTAGTGTGGCCTGACTGCTTTTAGCATTACAAAATGTATGTATGCTTTTCTGATGGCCAAGATATACACCCAGAGTGGTTATTGTATGTGGAATGCAGTAGTTAAATTTAAAGGAAACTCTTTGCACATTTTAACTAAGTGTGGGCTATGAGAAATAACAAGTTAAATTATATCATAAATAATGGAGGAAGGCTTGTTTAAAAAATCCTGAAGCAGTGTATGTACTTGCATTTGCTGAAACAAGACACTTGTTTTTTTTTCTTAAAATAGGAATTTTAAGTACAGAAGAAGTTAGCAACCAAGGTTAAGAAAAATTGTGATGCATTTTGAGGCACTTTCTTTTTGGGAAGTTTCCTGCAAATCTGTCTCCTTGATCTTAGAGCTATGTTGAGGAACAGAATCCAACATTATATATATATATTTTTTATTTTTTTAGAAGAGCAACAGTGCTTTTCTTCCTTTTGAAGGTGTCAAATTCCACTAAATGTTAAAGAAATCCTTGCAGGTTTTGTTTGACCAACCTGTGGGCTGAACTCCAACAGCAATAGCTATTACCATAAGTCTGCACTTACCTGAGGTCCTCTCTCCCCTTTTGATCCTGGATGTCCTAGTAGAAATGGAAATGGAGTGGGTCCAAGTGGGTCAAAGATTTGATACCCATCGGTTGCAGCTGGGGTTGTGAGGTTGAAAGCCTGTGCTCTGGCTCTGGTGATGGGTCGAGCAGTCCCCAGAGCTGGTTTGGAGTACACCAGAGGGACAACGCTAGGATCCACTTTCCTGGCAGAGGGTGGCACGTGCTTCTTTGGAACAGGCCCGTTGCTTGGGTTCTGTGGGGTTTGCTTTAGGGTCACAACGTGGATATCGCTGGTTGTGTTATCAGTCATCCTCTTCATTGTCTTTACAGTAGCAGGTATTTCAGAGGCCTCAATGGTTGGTTTTTGGTCGATCTTGTTTTTGGTGTCTTGCTTGGATCCCTTCCTGCTGGTTGTGGCAGGGCTCTGGCTCGTAGGGGGGACCTTTTTGGCATGGGGAAGAGGAGTCTTCTCCACACGTGTGCTGGGAGTTGCCTGAGATACCCTGAGAGTTGCTGCTGTCACCCGAGCAAGGGAACGGGTGGGGGGCTGCGTTTCAGTACTCGACGGAACAGGAGACGGTGCCACCGTGACCCTGACAGCTTTGTTGGTTGGTCTTGGCTGTGGCGACGTCGATGAGACCGTTGGGATGGTTGTTGCACCTGAACTCCGAGTCTTTAAGGGTATAGTGACCCTGCTAAGCTGCAAGGATGGGGTCACAGTGGTCAGGTTTTTCAGACCCTGAAGCGAGGGGTCCATGTGCTGTGGGGTACTCGGGGAGGCACCGGGATCCCTCGGCAGGAGTGGGATAAGGGGCGGCAGGTTTGGCCGGTAGGTATCTGCTTGCCTGCACTGTTTTTTCAGGTATTTACAGTAATGATGAGCTGCCTTGGCGGAAGGATAAAAATCAAACTGGCAGATGGCTCCTTCAAACTGCACCGAGTGCTGGTTCATCTTCCCGAAGAGGAAAGATCCATGTGGATCCAATGCCTCGTCCTTTTTAAAATGCAAATCCGCATGTACTCTGCGCTTCCCACAAGAAGTAAATAAAGTGACTGTCTGGCCTCGAATATTGATGGCCATATTGTGCCACTGGCCATCGTGGACATTGTAATCAAAATATACAGAGCGTTTGTGGCCCACGTACACAATAATCTTCCCGGGGACAAACTGGACCCCCAGCTGCAGTTTTTTCTTTTTACTCTTGACAGCAAAGAGAAAAGCATTGTTAATACGGTGGGAGCACAGGCTCAGCACCAGGACCAGGTCAGTGCTGGAGCCCCTGGGGAAGATGGTGCTGACCGGTGCTTCAATACGTGCTCGCTGAGTGAAGATGACCCCCGACTTGAAAGGAATGACCCCCTGAGGAACTGCACGTGACAAGGACCACCCACTCGATGGCTTCTTCCCCGCCAGGCCAAGTCTTTGAAGAACGTCCACATCTGAAATGGAAGCGTAGAGAAAGTGTGTGTTGTTGGGCAACCACCACCCACGTGGTTGGGCATCCACCACCCATGTGGAGGTGGATCCACATGGGAGGGATACAAGGGCTAAGCCAGTCAATGCAAAAAGGAGACAGGTTAGAGATGAACATCATAACACAAATGTGTTCAAATATGCAGAATACAGAGCACTCAGCTTCTGCTCCTGCACTTGGTGCCATGAGCAAGTGCACGCTCCATGCAGTAATCAGCAATTCCCAGCGTGCATCCGCTCCATGGTGCATCTGGTTGTGTCGTGTCCCACCAGGGACCAGTTCCAGATGTTCTGGAGGGAGCTGACCTCACCACAAGGAAATTTCCCACTGAGCACCAATACTCCATTTCTCTGGGATTTTGTTCTGAGTACTGACCACACAGCTGGAGGGGAATTTTGAACAGACTGAGCTGGGATTGCAAAATTTTTATCCCCAGAAGGCAAGGAACAGAACTTTCAAGGGAGGCAAAAGCCTTGGGTCTGTCTCTTTCCAGATTAGTAGGCAGCAGCTTTTGATCTTTGAGATTCTGAAGAGTTTAGGGAAGTGAAGGTGCCTCCCAGCATGAAAAAATTGCACCTAGATTTCACCAAACAGCTTAAGGTTCTCAACAGTAGCACTTTTTTTTTTTTTTCTTTTTTTTCCCCAGCAGATCATCTTACAGCTTTAAATTATTTTCCTAAGTAGACCTGGTTTGTGAAGAGCTGAGAATTTAGCTATGTTTGTCACAGCGTGGAAGATGCAGGGCTTACCTCCAGCCTTAGACACGTTGGGTGACTTGTGTAAAAGGGGACGTGAGGAATGGGTGTCTGGAGACACCGATCCCTCTCCCCTGACTCCAGAAGCCTGCAAAGGACATGCAAGCAAAACCCGCTGGTTTCTGGCCCCACAGTCTGGCAGGAGGCACAAACAGCTCCAAGGCCAAGGCAAATCCACAGGCAACAGCAGTACAAATCGGAGCCAGCTGGCTACAGCTCCAGTTGAACTACTTAACTGGGGAAGACACTCGAGCCTATGCAGAAAGAGCTACAAAGGCAAATGTGTCCAGACCTGAAGAAAGGGCTCACATGCCCAAAAGCTCATTTGCTTATTCAGTTCTAATATATAGTCTGGTAGAAGATGTTAAACACATGGTAAAGACTGTTAAAGGTAAGACTACAGTCATGGCCATGGCACTACCGCTGTTGGAAATGAGTGAGGAGAAGAGTATTTCCTTCCCATGTCCCTGCCCAAATGCCATCCCTGTTATTCAGTGGCCAGCTAGCCCTCCTATTTAACCTCTCGTTGAAAAGGCCAGGCTGGGCAGGCTGCTTTTGGCTCCTATTTAATCCAAATGCTGATCTCCCAAGGTAAGAATTCAAAAATCAGAAATGCAGCAGTGCCGATCATGTCTGCACATCAGCTGACCTCACAGGGTTGCAGCTTTCCTAGATTAGAAGAAAAGCAAATCAGAGCTTGTTCAGACAAAAGACAAAAAAGTTTGCTTTTCTAAAGGGGCCTTGGAATTTGGCCTCCTTCACTCCTAGCTTTTAAATATGTAGCCCAATTCCCAATATTTGGAGAACTGGCACTCAAAAGAGCTTCTCAGTTTTGGCCAGAAGAGCTGTAGACTCAAGCCAGTATGAGGCCTGTAGTGTCTCTGGCCAGGAAGAGGAGAGAGAGAAATTCTCAGTTCCTTGACTTTGGCAAAAATCTTGGTCATTTTTGTATGGAAGAACAAGTCAATCAATATTTACTTTGTCTGAGACCATTTTTTTCCTACCTCCCTTTTCAAAGACAGCTTCACTCATTTGCTAACAGAGATGAACCTGGAGAAGATGTGTTAGACAAGAAAGGGGATGGAAGTTTTCTACTCTATGCGGAGGGAATAATTTATTGCACAGCATGTGCAAGCATTAATGATGATATAACTCCCATATATTAAGAAACCATTTTTATGCTCACCTGCCTAAAGCAGATGTCCCTCAGCATAGCAAATACAAAGCCTTTCCCTCCCCATGTTGAATGGAGGAAGTACAGCAGTATCTTGAGCCTGGATCATTTCCAGAGCCCATGCAACAGGAAGAGCCAAAGACTGTCTCTAGTGAAGTCAAGCAGGACCCTTGCCACAGACTTCAAAGGCATCAGGATTTAGCCCTAAGGAAATAAGTTTACTGCTCTAACTAGGAGCTAGACTCCAGCTTCCAATTTCTAGGTGTATTTTTAGGTTCTTTTGCAGAGACAGACTGTGGAACAGCTCAACAAGGCAGAGATATTTCAGACTGCAGGAGCTTATTCATTTGGTATCTGCCCTGCAATGACATAAGGATGTTTCCCTGCTCAGAGGATGCTGCGGCTGTTCAAAATAATCCAACTGCCCCATTAACAAGTACATCAGACAGTACTCAAGAAAGGTGAAAAGCACAACTCAACTTCTCCTCTCCCTCAAAACCCATTAAGATAGAGCCAAATTCTACATGCTTACGCAAAGCCCGATTTAAACAAACCTCCATGCAGGACATCTATGCGAATTTTCCAGCACTGGATCCAGGCTCACAGTTCTGGACTCCTGTACATCCAGCCTGTCTGCCTCTCCATCCCATGCCAACTGCACTGAGTTGGTGAGGCACATGCCCAAAGGTGATGAGATGTCATGGACTAATGTAAAATGCAAAATAGTTTTTGTTTCTTTAAATAGCTCCAAGTTTAGCAAAGTCCTTTTTTTCCTTCATTTTTTTTCCTCTGCAGATTTTTCCATCAAAACACATTATTTTAAAAAAAACCATTCACTTTGAGCTGGCTGGTCCCAGGTGCCTTGATGCTAGTTGCAGCACTCTAGCAGTATTTGAGGGACAGGGAAAAGCTTTTCTAACAGAATATGAAACAAGATGCACAACAGATTCCTGAGCAATTACATAATCACATCTGAAAGGGGGATCAAGTGTTTTATTGCCCTCTCCTTTTCCCTCTTATTCTCCCCTTCCCTCTTCCTCACACTGAAGGCTTTAAAAAAAAGTAAAAAGGCAGGAGAGAAATGCATTTGGATTCTAGCAGCTGTGATCTGATGCCCACAACCAGAATTAGGTTGAACAAAAATTATATTTTCAAAATTTATTGCCCATACTCATGCCCATTGACTAAGGTCAATGCTCATGAGGAACTCAATAACTCCGGGTATTCTGGATTTGTAACACTTACCAGAAAGTAACCTGCTGCATTCCATGGTTTTCCAGCGTGCAAGACAACCCCCAAAACTGACAGCAATAACTGTGGTCTTTTCAAAAGCCAAAAGAATAATTTAATCCTCACTCAGATCCAGAAACACCCTCTTATTTGCTTTTGTAAACGTCGTATTTAAAATCTTGAGTGATAATATCTAGAGTCACCAGTGTTTACTTACAACCTTGGCTTTCTCCAAAGTTTCTGATGTGAATACCCTAAAGAAAAGCCTGTCTCTGACTAAGGAAATAGAACAGGATGTTTTAATTCCCTTATAACACAGAAAGTATATAAAAAGTGGGCAGGTATCTACCCCACTAAGGTAATGCAATACGAGCAAAGTAGAAGATGTTGCTTTACACTGACTGCAATGACCTAAAAATATGCCAACATGCCATAATTAACCTGAAAGGAAAGCAATAGATCAAGATGATTCTAAACAGCACATTAAAATCTACTTGAAAAAGGGATGCCAGAACATGGTATCTGTTCTGCCCCTTTATGAGCTGACATAAAGCTTGCTCTGAAAACTGCTCAACTAAGTAATCCAGCCAGATGTTCACCTCTTTCACATTGAGGCAGAATTTGGAAAATATTACACTTTTGAAAATTGCTGATGGCAGGGATGTATTTTCCTTTTTTTTTTTTCTCCTTGTAAAAACAGCTCCATGGGCTGGCTTACAGCTGAGCCTTGACCAACCTTCTATTTTTCCTTCATGTTTCAGAGACTAAGAGGAAAAATCTGGAGCCTGCTAGTCCACTTATTGTTGTCTGCTGCTTACAGAGGAAGCTGTTCGGTTCCAGCATGTACCCTGAGCAAACCGTCGTGTGGAAGAGGTGTTGCTATTCGGAGATGAGATGGCTCCCTGACAAACAGATGTTACAGACATGCACAGCTCCCACTGCCAGCTGCAAAGACGGATTTCTTTCATCTTCCTCAGCTCTGAAGCTCTCCGTCTCCTCACGTCACTGATTATTATGCCCCAACTTTTGGTCTTGTGCCCACGACAGCACATGAGGAGGATGCTCAGAGGGAGGTGTAAAAACATATCCAGAATATACAGACACCCCTATGGAATATCCTCCCCACAGCATAGGATCTGTTTGATCCAAACATGGTATTTCTGTTACTAAGAAGCTCTGTGGGACATTTTCTCAATTCAGCTTTTAATTTTAGAACTCATTTAAGGTTTATACGTACAGGGTCCTGTGTGTCTGCACTGGGGTGCACAGGCACGAGTGGGTTGCATCCAAGTCAAGAAAAAGAAAAAGCTGCCAGAAATGTTTAAGTCCTTAATGTCCTGGCCTCAAGGGGCCCTTTCTAAAAGCAGTTAAGTGCCAGTAAATGCAGGTAGATGCCAGGGATGTTTTCAGACACTAGGCAGACAGGCACTTCTGAAAATCCCATGGGACACATAACCACTTGTAAAAATCTGGTTCTTTTGCTAGTTGTTAACTGCATCATCTATACCATCAGTACGGCAATGAGCAGTAAAAAAAAGCATTTAATTCTATGCATTAAGCTCAGACACTGATTAGATGATGATCCGAAACTACAAAAGCTCTAGGCTTTTACTTTGATTGATAAGAAAAGAAAAAATAAATAAATAAAAAAGGGGAAAAAAGCAAACAACAAGTACAATTTACCTTCAGAACTTCCCTGTGTGAATCCCAGGAACCAGGTAAAACACAAAACAGTCCAGAGAAAGCAGAGTCCCCTAAAAATTGAAAGAGAAGAAAAACAAATGAGTTTCTACAGAACTGCTAGCAAAAATAAGAACTGCGGAAGACCTTCTCAGTCACAAGCCCAGGAAGGCAGCAGCAGCAGCATCCAGCTGACGGTAGGAAACAGAACTAGTGCTTGGCAGGACAGCAGCCACTTCTGACCGAGATTTCCTTGTGCTGCCTGAGTGTGACCAAAAGGCCCTGGATTCAGCGGGAAGTTTTCCCAGCAGCATTACAGTCACTGGTCAAGTCCTGAACCGGGGCCAGATCAGAGCCTGTAGACACATCATCATCATCAGCGCCAGGTCAGCAGCCTCTTGCTGCTGCTTGCCAGCACCAATCCTGCCTAGGACATAACACCGGAAAAGTCAAGAGGATGAAGACATTTTTCAAAATCAGAAGGTCAACAGACACATCAGGAGTGAGGGTGCACATGTATGAAACTGCTCCTGTATAGCAACATATAAGCTGCCTTTGTGTTTCAGCAAAAACTCCTATTGCTTTTTGATAAACCTAAGATTATTCTAAACATATAAAACCCTACTTGGATCTGCTCACCTTTTAGCACCCATATACAAAGAGGGTGGACAGCATCTAACCTCTACCTGATGCTCTAATTAGTTTAGTGTGGCTGGAAATCTTAGAAAGGACAATAGCTGCACGTGCCCAGGTCCTTCACACCTGCAAAGCCACTGGGCAAACCTTTCTGTTAGCTAAACTAAACCTTGAAATGCCAATGGAAATGACAGCAAGAATCAGTTCTTACCAGGAAGGTAGCTGAAAATCCCCTTTTTCCACCAGCTTCCTTGATCTCTGGCTGAACAGACATAGGAAGCTCCTTGTTTAAGCTCACTTAAACCCAACAGAGGAAAGTTTGGAGGTTGAATTCCCTCATATTCGAGAAATTTCACAGCGTAATCAGCAAGGGTGTTAGTCAGCTAGAGCAATGAAAACAAAACTGTAAATGACAATATCCTAAGCCAAAGAAAAGCAACATGGACCATCTGCGAGCTGCACTTCATCCCAGCCAAAGCAGTGAGAGCCCTGGGATGTCCAACATGGTGCTCAAGTGCAACTTGCTTCTCCCTTCCACAGTGACAAAGCCACATCATTTATTGTCCAGTATTAGAGATTAGTTTTCTCCTGCCATCCAGTTTCAGCATTAGCATAAGAAAGTGTAGCCGGAGACAACAGATCACCCTGGGCAAGGCCAGATCTTCACCTAGTGCGAGACGCTGATTCCCTCGGCTAGGATGAAGCCATAGTGATTTACACATGAGCTGGGAAATCTGGTCTTGGCCATAACAATCTTTGCAGGAATCCAACCACTAATATTTTAAGGCTTGAAGGGACGAAATACTGGAGCAGCCTCACATCAGCTGGGAAACAAATGAG
The DNA here is from genome assembly GCA_032273925.1 of Rhynchotus rufescens. Taxonomy (NCBI): domain Eukaryota; kingdom Metazoa; phylum Chordata; class Aves; order Tinamiformes; family Tinamidae; genus Rhynchotus; species Rhynchotus rufescens. The sequence goes on along the minus strand of JAVCKT010027716.1, from coordinate 18,673 downwards.
ATGAACCACATCACTCTTCTGCTCTTTCCATTACCCTGACCCTCAGGAGCTCAGGGGCTGCTTTAACTTCTACGTGAAGGAACTGCAGCTTGGCCTAGCCAAATCACAGTATTCTTTTGCCAGGCGCTGTAGCTGAGCATATGCTAACCAGAAGCCTTGGGAGAGATTTCCAGCTGGGAAGACCTGGCTGGTTCTTGGCCACTTCAACCCTCATGATACAAATGTGAGAGGGACCAAACATAGCTGTGTCCTGGGAACCTCTTGTCCCAGTGCATCCACAAGAATTGGAAAAGGAAGGGAAATGATTCCTCAAGGCCACCTCTAGCTTTAGACTTTTTACACAAAGAGGCTAAATCCCCCTCATAGAAGTCCTAAATTTCTGTACTCACACCCAGAGGAGTGATGCACTGTTAAAAAATGGGCACAAGACCCAATCTGCTCCCTACACATGGAGCAAAGGTCTCACCAGGGCTCCAAGAGCCTGAGTGACCAAGGCAATGAGAAAACCCAGGAAAGGAGGAGTCCGCCAGAGTTCAGGACACCATCTCTCTCCTGAGGATGAGACTTGTGTAGCCAGGACAGCTCCCCATGCACAAAGCACACCTAAATCAAAGCACACATGGGTTTTTGGAGGGCCACAGGAATACCTTTGCCTCTAAAATTTGCTCCCAACGTCCTTACTGATCAACACAGTGATGGGATCAGCCTCAGTGAAAATCCAGCATGTAACTGGACTCCAGTAACACTGATGGAGCTATGGAGCTGAATGCACAGCATGGGAACCAACTGGCTCCAGCCCTGCTCTTGAACTCCAACAATGCCAATACTATAAGTGCTGAGTGGGGACAAGCACCAAAACACCAAAGAAAAGCATTTTGCCAAAGTATAACTTACTGGAAACAGCAAAAGCAGCTTCCAAATGGCAGCCCCGTGACTGATGGGGCTGCTAATTATCACAGGTTTTTATAATGCAAGCTCCCTCTGTTACACCATTGCAGTGACAGGATTGCATAAGCAACTTGAGTAGCAACAGTAAAGGAAGACTTTTCTCCTTAAAACTCTCAAGACCCACCTTTTCCTTTATGTTCCACCTCCAGTGATTTTCAAAGCAGTCCTACAAAGAGGTAGACACCTATTTCTTACACTGCCCAGGGCCTCTGAGCATCAGAATGAGCATCCTGCTGCATGAGTCACTGGGCAAAGGCAGATCTGTGCCCCTGAATGTTTATGAAGCAAGTTCATGGGGACCTCGGTGGCGACATGAACTCTCTTTATAGCAAAATGAACCTACTGACTATGGTTTGGTTTGGTTCCTCTTTGTGGATTGCTCTGTTCAGTCCATAAGAACTCATCAGTATTGAAAGTGCAATGCAAGAGGAGGACAGAAAAGGGCAAAGACAGGTGAGAGCAGGATTCGGGCCTGACAGTGGCTCTAGCATCTTCCCAAAGAAGACCCTATCTTGCAAACAGCAACCACAAGATCCACAACCACAAGATGCGAGAAGAGGATGGCATTTCCTGCAGGCCCCTGCACGTGGTGGTCTTTAGAGACATGCCGAATTCAGGCCTGCTAATTAGTGTGCAAGTTGCAAAACAGAGCCCTAGATTTTTAGCTTCTAGATTCAATTACCGTGATCTTAATGAGCATTAAGAGATGAGGCTTCTGAGCAGAGCAAGTTGTAGAGCCAAGAGCCATCACCTTGCTATGCTGCCTGTGCACGGTGACTTGCTGCCAAACTCAGCAAAGCCCTGTTCAAGACAGTTGTCTCAGAGCAAAAATGAAAGAAAAATCCTGGTGAACATATTGATGTTTACCTGACACTTACTAGCTTCTGTAACAGAGGGATAAAGCATTAAAATGATCCTGAGGACAATAATTAAGATGGTCACCGGGACAGTCTTTTTTATTATTTAAATCAAGCACTTTAGCTTTACTCCTCTTATTTTTTTGAGAAAATTCCAAATGATTTTGACATCTTGCTTATTCAGATGGATCAAAGCTCAGTAAAAATTTCAGTGGTAGAAATCAGCATTTGTACCTATATTTGTATTATATATATACATACACCCCTATATTTGCATAAAATATATATACACACACACACTCAAGAGCAAGAATGAGATATTTACATATGTATTTTGTCCTTACCTACAGTGGGAAATGGCTTCAAAACTGCAAAAATTCTTACAGGATGGAAAAACTATTCCCCTCACTTCCCTTTTTTTCAGGTGCAGTTTTTCTGTCCAAAAGGCCACAAAGCCAGCTGAATGAAGAAAATTGCTTTTCAAGAAGGGCGAATCTACATTTCCAGCTATATAGATTAGACAATATTTCTTAAAAGGAAAAACTATATATGTGCTTAAGACTTTACAGACATCAGTGCTGCTAATATTTTAAAGACTTCCCAGCAGTTTTGACCATTCACAGGAAACGTACCCAGACTTCAACTGTTCTGCTCCCAGCTTTTGGGGCAGAAACCTTCTTTTGTACCTTGGCTCTCGGGGGCTTTCGAAAATGCTGGTATTTCTCCTCTCCACCTCAACTCCAGGAGGGAACATCAGAGTCTACTGTTGTGTAGATGTCCCTGTATTGACCCTATAGAGTCATTTGCTGGAACTTCTTTATAGTATAACCCGGCTATTGACTTCAACTTCTCGGCAAAGATTTTGCCTGGTGTATCCAGGCACTGCTGTAAAAGTCAGCTTGCCAAGAGGAGCAGAGTTTGAGGCATGACTGCAACAGTATTTGGTTTTAACCTTCATTCAGCATCTACTGTTTTAAGGAGGAGGGGGAAAAAAGCTGACAGGCAAATATGGTCATTTTAAAACAGAGAAATTTGAGGCTGAAATTAGAAACTGTCAATATGAAGCAAGAAAGGAAATTCACTTCCTCTCTATAACACTTTAGTAATCAAAAAGACTCCCCAACATATTACGCCTTATCAAATCCACAAATAATCCATGATCCAACCCATTGTGCTGTGGGTGAATGCTCCTGAGTCATACGCTTATCAAAACAGATTTCCACATGAGAACTAAGGACTCCCTGCACATGGAACGGTGAAGGAATACGGATGAAGAAGAGGATGCCAGCGTGGCTACCACTTGAGACAGAGCACAAAGTGGGAAGGTTTCGAAGATCCTTACTACTGCAGACCATAGAAGCAAATAGGAAAACTCCTTGGGAAAAGAAACACCCTAGGCCAGACTGAGACCCATCCTTAGGATCATTCTGAACTGGGATGTCTCAATTGCTCCACCCTGTCCCAGGCTTTGGAATGTGTGTGTAAAACCATAAATTCCCAGGGTCTCTCTAGTGCTCTTTCTGCCAAATCTAATCTTAATTTGGGATGAAAAAGCACTTAGTGCTGTGCCTGCAGAGGCCTATCTCAGGGCTTTGGCAAGCGTGGACCAGAAAAAGTTGCTGCTTCCTTAGGAGGAGGCCCATAGTAGTAGTGTAGTAGTAGTAGTAGTGTAAGAATGACCCACTAGGGCCTGATGAAAGGAGGAATCATATTAACAGAGGGGAGGGACCTCAGCCCCTGGCAGCAATACAGGAGCAGATCTCATGCACTGCAAGGAAGTCCTGCTCTCCTGAAGGTCTGGTATCCGCCAGGCACAACCAAGGTCTGGACGCATCAAGGATGACTGCTCTTTGCTCTCCCAGCACTTACAGCTGCTTTGAGGATTTCTCTGGGAGGGAAATGCAGATGTGCAGGGCACAAAGCACATGGATGAAGCAATAGCTTTTCTTGGGATGTAGCCCTCACAGGAACCAGAGCCTTGTCCCTTGAGGGTTTGTGCCAGTGACCGCAGGTGAAGGGCTGATGGGTTCTGAACCAATGGTCCTCATCCTTCTATTTGGGAACCAGAGATTGCCTTTTCTTTGACAGGGAAACTTTCCCCAGTCCCTTCCTTGGCCTTCTGTCTGCTCACTACCATTATCTGTCCACACTATAAACTTTACTACAAGAGCAGTGACCAGGCTCCCTGGGGCCTTTGATCTCTGCTCCATTGATGTAACTGGAGCCCTCACCAAACAGAAGGGCTAAGCATAGCCCATCATCTAAGGCCGGTTTTGTCCTTCCAGCAAACTTCCTGGCATTCCTTCAGTTCATGAAGTTCAGCAGGACTGCACAGTATCTCCAGTGGTCTCCAGGTCTCCATTTACACCTCAGTACAAGTCCATCATTGCTACTTACATCCCTGACAAAGTGGCAAAACAAGAGGGGAATAAAAAGCACAAACTGCATCTCTGCCTGTTCAGACCCCTTTTAAAGCCCTCTCACCACAAGACCTGGGCCTTCCTCAGCCATTCGTGTAACCACAATAAACACCCTGAAGCTGGGCAGCTTCCAACCCTCACGGCCTGGTGTGGAGAGGGGATGGAGCTGTAAGAAAGGACCGACTCAAAGGGACACATGGAGGCAGCAGAGGGGTGGCCTGAATTCCTGATCCTCACCAGGACTATCCTTTCCTCCTGGGATACACCTCCAAGAGACCATGCAACTGCCTGCTCTCTACTCCAAAGCACCACTCATGCACCGCTTGCCTGGTGCCCATCGAATGTGTCCACGGCGTTACTCTGTCCCCAGATCACCTACCCTGATACATGGGTGGTTATTTCCTTCCAAAACAGAAGCTGTCACTTCTAGTGGCCTTTCCAGGCCTTCCTATGGGACCAGCTCACTACTGCCCACCTTGGTGGTGCCACGTGGAGCTACACAAGCTAGGCTGGTGGCATTTCATCCACCACATGGACCGAGCAGTCCCAAAGCAGTGTCTGATCAGGCAGCTCTGCTGCTTCCATCCTCCGTTCCTCCTCACCACTGGCAACTCCCCCCACAGCCACCGCTCCTCAGGATGCTGCAGGGGCACTGGGACCAGCAGGACCCACGGTGCCACATGTGAACACACCAGAAGGTTCTCAAGAGAGCTGCTTTCACAAACACCACCCGAACCCACCATGAGAAAGGCCCAAAGGCACAGGGGTGTCTTGGCAAGCACCGGTCACTGCGAGCTCGCAGCTCCGAGGAGTCCCACCAAGGCTGGAGGCCTCGACAGGCACGTCTGGCTGCACAGCTGGTTGGGCACAGAGCACAACTTCTCTGAGCAAAGGCAGAGCAGGCACCAAACCCCCTCAGGAGAAAATGGGAAGGGCAGCAAGCGACCTCTGCCGAGGAGGGAAAGAATCAGCAACGTGCTCAGGAGACGTTTAACTGAGCGGGACCCCGGGAACAAAAGACGCGTGTTCGGAGTCACAGTGGGCTTCTCGTGGCCTCAGGACGGGCAAACCCTGTGGAGCGCCACACAGCACCAGCCCGGGACCCTGCGGCGCAGCCCCGCTCTGCCCGCTCCCAGCGTCCGTCCGTCCCAGCTCCGTTTCCCACCCCCGGCCTCAGCAGCGTCCGGACATGCCCGCGGCTCAAGCAGGATCTTTCTGCCCTCCCTTGCAGCATGATCGTGGTCAGCTTCTCCATGGTGCTCACAAGCTGGTCTTCTGTGAAGTGACCTTTCCCTGTGCCAAGTATCTCCCAGCATCGAGGCCCTTCTTTCCCCAGCCCTGCCACAACCCAGCTGTGATCTCAGACTTCCCAGTAAACCTTTATCCATCTGTTCCCCTTTGGACTTTTGCAGCTCAGACAGGCAGCCCACGCAGCCCCAGCCCCCTGTGCCAGCTCGGCACCTCCCTCAAGGCGATGCCCAAAAGGAGCCCCGGGGAGGCACCCCAGCATCTCCGGGCACGCCGGAGCCACGTCCAGGCAGAAAAACAAAGCCAAGCCACCCCTCGCAGCCCCTACCAGCACAGGGCACTCATACGCTCCGCACGGAGAGCTCAGTGCAGCCTCTAGGAGCAGCTCTGCTCTCGCCACATAACTTTACACACAGACACGCGCTCATGGAGAGCCTGCGCTGCGCCTACAAAGGAAGCTGCACATTCATCCACGTCCAGGCTCCCGGCGCGGCGCCCAGAGGGACGGCTGTGGCGGACGGAGCAACCCTTGCCAGGTCCCCATGCGGCGATGAGGGGGACCCAGAAAGCCCCTGGCCCCTTTTCTGTCCTTCCAGCCCATCTAAGTCTGGCAAGAAGCAGGGGGATCCTGTACACAACTTTTTTCAAGCTGCCAGGCAGAAGAATCCCAGTCCTTCCAAGGGAGTGTCGGTAAATCATCATTACATCCGACAACGCAACCAGCAGAATTAACCCTTTGGTAGTCCCCATAGTCCCCAGGAAAATAACAACAATAACAGTAAATGCAGCAACAGCAACAATAATAAAAGCTCACAGAGTGGAGAACATGGCAGGCAGCGTGTGGTGTAATTGCGTGCCTGTACATACACATATACGTAGAGAGAGCCAAGCATGCGTATAGATGTGTATCAGACACATGAAGAACATGCAGCCATGCACACGCCTGCCTTCCCAGCGTGTCCCTTAGCCCTTCCTGCGCTTCCCCCGGGTTTTGGAGGACGTGGAGATTTCCAGGTACTCGTGGCCCCCTCCCCGAGCCCATCGCGCGGGACGGGGAGCAGCATTTCCCCGCGCAGCAGCACAAGCTCCCGCGCTCGCGGTGCCTGCAAAGGGTGTCCGTGCGGGAAGGCAGCCGGGGAGCGGGAATTGCCCTTGCGGGTGCAACATCCATGCGCTCCCCCCGGCCCCTGCACGGGCCAGGAGCTCCTCACCCCGTGCCTGGGGGCTCCCCCGGCCCGGGGGCAGCTCTGGGGGCCCCCAGCCCCAACCGCACACCTCAGCCCTGCCGCTCCAGCCGGGCCGCCCTCCTCCCAGCCCATTCTCCTTCTCCAGCCCAGGAGTTTTCACATCATCCCCTGGCAGCAGGAATGTCTTCCCCCACACCCCATCCCGAGCCACCCGGGAGCGGAGCTCGCCCTCTCCGGGCTGCCTCTTCGCTCGCCTCCCCCGCCGGCACCCCCGGCCCTCCCGGGACCCCCTCGCCGCCCGCGCTGCCCTTCCCCAGCGCCAGCACAAGTAGGACTTTGTACTCACCCCCTGCCTGCTGCGGTAGCTCTGAGTCTGGAGACCGGCTCTGATTCCGGCTCCATCACGTTTAGTGCATCGTCTCTTTCGGGCAATTTTTGCAGCAATCCATCAGAAAAAGGGGGACAGGCTGGTTTGCGGGTACATCCTTCCCAGAAGCTCAGCTCTCTGCCTCTCTAAGGGGCTCAGCTGTGTCAAAGACACCCCCTGGCCCGGACGGCTCACTCCTTCCTCCTTCTCTTCTGGGTCCTTTTGCTTACACAGATCTTTTAATCCCATTTAACTCCCTCTCGGCAGACTGCAATTACCTTGGGAAAAAGGAGAGAGAACAGAAAGTACACGCTAGGAAGTCAGGCTGGCCCATGGTCGCTGGATTTCTCGCCTCTCTTTTTTTCCTCCTTGCTATTAGTGCAAATTCTGTGATCTCTGATTTCCAAAGTCCTTGATTGAAAGTGTATTTTTTTTCTTAGCTGTTACTTTTTTTTTTTTGATTTGGTTGGTGGTTGTAATTATTTTTATTTGCAATGCAGATATGCCTCTCTCTCACCCCCTGAAGGATCTCTCCTCTGGACTTAGAAAGGAAAGGAAAAGGCAGATTTGGAGAAATGAAAATTATTTAAGGATGTCCCCACTGCCTCTCTCTGCTGCCCTCCTCTGTAATAGAGGAGCACTTACAAAAAAATAACACAAAGTAAATAAAGAAAAAAAAAAGAGAGAGAGAGAGAGAAACTCCTCAGCCAGAAGAACAGCAGAGAAATAACTAAGGACCCTTCCAGCTCATGTAGGACACCAGGAAAAAGAAAACCACTGCAAGGATGGGCTAGAGGGCTGCAGGGACCTGCGGCGCTCACCTGCCCAGGAGCTGGAGCTTGCCGGACCTTGCTCCCACCCTCTTGGCCACCGGACAGCAAAGGATCCGTGTTAAGAGGTACCTGACGTGGCTTTTCCCCTTCGGCTCCGTGCTCGGAGGCGGCAGCTCAGCGCTTGGGGGTGGCCGGGCCCCGCCGGAGAGACCCTCTGGCCCCCAGTGCCTCCCCATCCTGCCCGGTTGGCCGAGGGCAAAGGGAGGGCCCAGGTGATGTGGGCGCACGAGCCCCCCGGGACCTCTTCTCCGCCCACCAGCAAGGGATGGGAGCTGCAGCCCACGGGCAGCGAGGAGATAGGAATCCCTTACACCAAGCCTAGCAGCGCTGATCAGATCCCAGCCCACTTCTCCAGCCCCGCTAGGAGACTTTGTGTTGACTGGCAGGGATCAAAGCATCCCTGAGCCTCCCCCTCCTCCAGCTACACACATTCTCCCTGAGCTCCTGCCACCCTACGCAGCCCAGGCAGGTTCCTCGTGTCCACACGTGCTCCAAGACAAAGCGAGTCCCTCAGCTGTGCTCCAAAACTGCAGAGCCCGGGCTTGGAGGTGGGGACTTTCCTCACCACGTGTTGGGTGCAGAGGCCACCAGCCCCACGGGCACTGCTGCCTCCTCTCTCCTCTGTCTGGTCACCTCGCTGTCCCTGGTGCCTTCCCCCCCATCCTTGCATTGCTTCTGCGCCTTGGACACTTACTTGGCAGCAAGGCAAGAGGCTGGGGAACGTCTCCTTGCAACACCGTGGTCATTGGCATTCACTTGTCCCGACAGCTCACAACAACTTCTTAAAAAATAATTGCAATTAAGAAAAAAAAAAAAGTTGAAAACAAAACCAAGCCCTTTCCTCCCTCTTTCCTGCTTAGTCGCGAGCCGGGGGCTGGCGAGCGCCTTGCGGGCTGGTGGGTCGGTTTCCCCCCGGGTTCAACAGGTAATCCTCGCCCAGGCCCGGTGCAGGCGGCTCCCCCGCGGGCTGGGCCTCCACGCGCGGCTCATCGGTGCTGCGGACATCCAGGAGAGAAGATGAGTTGGGACCAGGCGCTGGGATGGACATGGATGAGAAAGAGGTGCGAGTGCTGAGGCTGCCCTGGTCCTTTTAAAGAGCTGCAGCCGGAGGACTCCCGGTAGCTGCTGGGGTGCCTCAGGTATCCGGTTTCAGCAACCAGCAGCTAATGAGCAGAGATCCAGCCTCCAAGGGGCAGGTTCAGGCGGGATGAGGAGGCAGGGCGCAGGGGGACACAGGACACCCGAGGGGAAGGGATGGAGCAGGACGGGACTAGAGGGAAGCGCTAGGGCAGAGGCAAGGAGCTGCTTTCCCGCTGCTGCAGGAGGATGGAGGCTGAGGCTGCAGAGCACCTCACAGTGCTGGGAGGTTTTTGGGCAAAGGGTGGGTCCTATGAGGTGCTCAGCACCCAGTGCCCATCAGAGACCCACATCTGAGATACATCGAGTCTCTCATGAAATATGGGGCCATATCTCCTCTGAAATGGGGGAAGAAGCAGAGAGAATCAGAGCACCTCAAACCCAGGTATGGGCACGAAGCTTAGAAGACCCCACCCCTTAAAAATGTACAGCTATAAATGGGACCAACACTAAGTTCCTGGACATGAAGCTGGGGAAATGATGTTATGTTTGCACAGAGCAGAAAATTCAAGGGCCCACTGGCCTGACTCAGCAGTGCATGTTTGACTCAAAAAAGTGACCTCAGAGTGTGGCTGAAAGTTAAGGTTTCCAACATAAATCAGACCTCCTTTATACAGTATTTTCTGTTACTAGGCATGCTAAGGACTTTTTTAATCTATGCATTTGGCTGCATTGTGGTTGCTTGCAGGGACTGTGGCTTTGCATCTCCTGATTTCTATAGGCACAACATTTTATTTATGTCTTCACTTTGAAGCATCTGCATTTTCCTTTCTTGCTTGCTTTCAAAGATGAAGCTTTAAGTCATACTCCTAGAGCACTAATAGATTTGACACAAGTAGCATTACAACTATGGCAAATAAATCTAAAAGCCTCAACTTCAGCCAAGTCCAGACACCTTAAGAAGCTCCTATGCACGGATCAACCCATCCCCCGAGGTCCCAGGAGCTCAAACTACCCATCCAGGACAGCTTTGAGGATTGAGGATTGCAACTTTAAGGACAAAAGGCAGTCAGAGATCACATAAGATCTCTATTTACTTTGTCTTTTTTTTTTTTTTTTTACCCCCAGCTGTTTTTTCCATGATTCTCAGTCATGCATTCCTTGCACAGACTTGGTTAGAATATGTTTCTCTCAGTGGTTAAGACAAAGCTTTAAGTTAAAAACAAACAAGCCAAAAAAAAGCAAACACAAATATCCCCAAACTTTGCAAAAAAAGCATCTTGCTTTTTAAGATGTGATACACCTTGCCTCCTCCTGCTCCCTTCTACCTTGTCTCAAAACCAGCAAGTATTCATCAACTTTCTTTTCCCTTGACAAGCAAAGGAAAACAAAAGGAAGACATCCACATTTCCAGACCACAGGAAAAAAAGGAAAGGACATTCCATGTCCCTAATGGCTTGCTAGAGCATGCACAGGTAGCCACTATGCACGAGGACTTTGGATTCACAGTGTGGCATCTCAGATGTAGCATCACAATGTAGCAGCCCTACAAATATTCATGGATGTGCTTAATTTTGCTCAGACGAGCAGTTTCAAACCAAACACATGCATAAAAGCTTTTGCAGCAAGGAAACATGAACGTAGCCCAGCAGTAGGAAAAATAGAGAATTAGTTTAAAACAAAAGGAAGCCCAGTGCTGCTGTGGCCAAGACTACTGCCAAATGAATTCAGGTTCAAAAATTAGAGCTCATTCTTGAAAAAGAGTAAAGCCACAACATATGATATGAATAAAATATATTGAGTGGATTTATTTTCCTTCCTTCCAAATTTAAATAGAAGCCATTTTAAAGTGCTAAATAAATCGAAGTAAATCAGCACAGTAATGGGACATGAAAAAATGGAATTGACCACTTTAGTTTAATTAGCCAAAATAGGAAAAGTGCAGGGGAGGAGAGAATACCACACTCCACCCAACAATTTTGGAAACAAGGAAGAGAACACTTGCTTGTGACAAAATGAATGTCTTCAAAAAAGCAGCATGTTATTACTAGTGGAATAAACCTCATATTTAAATTATATGGCTATATTTAGCAAGCTTCCATGAGTCTCCATACCCACCTCGCCTCTGGATCCATAGCTGGGTTAAGCCTCAAGGCTCTTATTAATGCCATTCCATACCTCGGCTCCTCATGGACAACCAAGCGAGGAGGCTCCTAGGAGCCATGGCAGGCAGAGGAACACCAGGCATTAACCCAGGCTTGCCCTCCTAGGCTCAGCCTGAAGGGCTGCAACACTAAATCACTGGACAATCATTTTACAGGAGCCAATTACCTTGGCACAAGTTGGAAAAGTGTCCCAGATCACTCACTGCCCCCAGAACTCACAAGGTATTATGGGGATATATTTGGATATATTTAGATAAATGCCTTATTCAGGCTTAAAACTGCGGCAAGACTCGGCAGAGGCATGGGCAGTGCGGAAGCCAAGGCACAGGAAAAGCCTGTGGGAGGGATCGAGCAAACAGGAGAAGGTCCGATGGGATAAAGAGCCTTTCACTCCCTTCTGGGCTGAGGGATGAATTGAGCCCAGGCAGGGGAGCATCTGAGCTTGGTACCAAGCTCGCAGGTCTGGGGAGCCGCAGGGAAAATGGGATCCGTCCTGGAGGAAGACTCATGCCACGACTAATGCCCAGGGCTCATCCTGGCGAGCCTGGGAACCCTGTGGATGATCGCACTGCAGGACATGGGAGTGCTTGTCACACGGAGCCGTCCTAGTGAAAAAGGCTGAATCCGCTCCTGTAAACCCAGAGACAACAAAAGATCGAGCAAATCACAAGAGTGGGTCTTACCCTCCTGCTGCCATTGCCGTTCAGGTGGCCATATGGGGTAGAACTGGCTGTGGCGGTCCCCAGACCCTGGAAACATCCGTGGCCGGGGGGCTTTGAACCATGTGCACAGCTTCAATGTTTGTGGCCCCTCTCGTCCCCTTGAATACAGACCAGCTCCTTCTGCCTTCATACACCGTGGGGCTTCCCGAGCAGCCCACAGCAGGGACAGCCCTGCTGCTCCCTCCACGAAGCCTTGCAGACATTGGAGTCAGCCCCAAGTTCAGCACAAGAGACCAGCACCCTACAACACACCTGGGCAGCTCCAGTCCCCAGTGCCCCCAGTGTCCCCAGGCTGCTGTTCCACACACTGCTGTGATGCTCTCTCCCAGTTACAGAATTCCTCCCCCCTGGATCTCCTAATCCCCACATGGCTTTTCCATTCAGACCCCATGTTTAGCAGGATCATAAGGACACGTCTCCCACCATGAGCTCCATGTGGATGACTGTGCTAGTTCAAGCCCTGGACTGAAGTCCTCCTTGACTCACGCTGCCCAGGGCCCTCACTTTGCAGTGACATGGAACAGGAGCAGAAACCTGCTAATGGAATTAGGTTGGCTGCTGAGAAGTCTCTCCACCCGTGGCAGAATCCAAGTCTCAGCAAAGGCAGGAACTGGGCCTACTGGGATCCAATTTTAGGGAATTCTCCTGTTCATTTGTTTTTCCTCTCCAATTTCAGCCACATGCTGCACAAATAAGACAGCCACAGAGCAAAGCAAGCAGTTCTGTTCACATTTTAGGGACTGCAGTTTGACATCATTTTGCAATATGAAAGCATCTGTGCATTATATTTCTTCTTCCCAGTCCACTATGGAAAATATTCATTATATATGAGATGCACAGAAAGCCGGAAAACCAGATATGGATCCAGGTTCCTGCCCAACACTGTTTTCCCCTTCTCAGAAGCCTTTCTGACAAACCTTACCCTGCTTTGTGCCACAGGCTAGCGGTGACATGTTTGAACTTCTGCAACCATTTGATGTAAAAATGTTTTACATTCTTTTCTGGAACACTAAAGGCTTTTGTCTCTTGACCAGGGCTATGTGGATGCTCTGTCTGACAAAGACACCTTTTTCTCTGCTTTCCTGCTCTACCATATGACATCGGGCTGCCCAGCCCATTAAGAACTAGGAAGAGCTGCTAATCATTAAGCAGAGACTTTTTTCCCTTCTGGAATGTAGTGAAACACAATGCAGAGATATGAGTCCAAGACCACCCTTCCTAAGGAAATGCTGCACTCCTGATTACAACTCTGCCCTACACATCCCTCTAGATATTGGGAGAACTGCAGTGTTAGAGGATGGTTGTGAAGCAGATGGTTCAATGTCAAACATAAGCCATGATGGAGAGCAGTACATTGGCATGCTCTGACAGGAAGATAATACAGTTCCTAATCTACAGTTTATTCAATCTACGGTTCCTGTCTAAGGTATCAGGCAGAGGCTGCCTGGTTTGGGGATCATCTCTTTCTAATTCTCTTATTTGTTCATTGGTTCCTAATCTGGATTCAAGCTATCTCCCAGTTTGGGATCTGTTCAGACACTGGGGCTACCAGAAAATATAAGAGGGTCAATGGTACTCAGCAGCTCAAAGCACTGTCCTCCAGACAAAACACAGGGACAGCATGTTCCGCCGTCTTCAGTCCTGTATAGTGATCCTATGCACATCAATAACCAAATCCAGTTCCCCTCTTCAACCATAAAAACCTGGCTCATCCCATCTGGCTGGTGCACATGCCCCAGCAATGCTTCCACAGCCTGGAGCCTTGCTGGTTAAACGCAGCAATGCATGAGCAAGCACAGCCCCTTTTCCCAGTGGCATGTCAAATGACCCTGTTTGCTTGGTGTAGATGCACACGTGCTATCCTGGGACAGTTCGAACAACAGAGATCTTCAGAGAAAGCTCATTTTCTCTAAAGCAACAGAATATCTTTTCTTCATGAAACAGAACCGCCTTGAGAGCATCTTCACCTGTGACAACGACAGACATTGCACCAGTACTTAAACGCATCTGGAGATCTAAATGATTCCTGACATATTAAGGACAACTGCTAGAGCACATTCTTATGCTAGAAAGCATTTTAGGCAGCCCTGCCTCCTCCTCGTGTGATCTGCCAACACCCCGGCTGCAGCAGCAGTCCTGGCAGCAGGTGTGGATCAGTGCCCGTGTTAGACGCCCTGCAAACGCAATGCAGAACCGGGCAGGTACGAGCAGTGCAGATGGCTTCTCTGAACTCAGGCAAGGGCTAATCCACCTGCAGGTAGCTTTGGAAGGTACAAACTACTGACTTGGACTATGCCTATTCAGAGAAGAGTTGCTGTTCACTCCAAGGAAGCAGGTGGCTAAACATGAAAACACAGGTGGAAATTCAAACTGAAATGTTAAGTCCAGGTCAACATGCAGGAAGGCTGAGAATGGACACAGATGAGATGAGCAGCTTGTGGACTCCACCCTGTACTAGGCTCACTAGCACTGAAAACCTCCTGAGTGGAGACAAGTCAAGATATCTCCTTCAAGATATCTCCTTGCATGAGAGCTCTTGTATATTTTAAGAGAGGTCTTAGACTCCACAAAATTCTAAGAGACTAACACTGAAACAAATCCCATTTGATTTGCATGGTCTCAGAGAGTAACATTAAGACATCAAAATGAAAACATAAAAGCGAATTCCTTAATTTAATCTAAAATTTACTGATATAACACCATTCCCCCCAGCAATTACCTTCAGCTAAACTTGCAACCAGCCATTCATTGCTGTACTTTGGAGCTCCCCAAGCTTCTGAAAAAGGCATGCAGTTGGTTAGCAAGGAGGAGGTATCACCTTGTTTCCTAATGGCATTTTGGCCAGGACATAAGTGGTGGGGCTCTTCTGAGACTGCAAGCAGTAGTGGACAAAGGATCACACATTAACCTAGATCTCGACAGAGCTCGGCTTTGATTTTCTCTATCCCAGCGACTTGCAGGGTGACCTGAGGCCACTTAAACCATTGCCTTCAGGCCACTATTTGCTTGTCTGTGGAGTGAAGCTTGTGATGTAGATCCTGTTGTGTGTAAAAAGGTTTAAGACTTTCAAACATGAAGCACTGCCAGTGAAGCGCTATTACTTTACTATGCAGTTGGCAGTAACCTCTCTTACAGAAAAAAGTGTAAATCTATTTCCCAACCAGGTTTTATATTCATGACAACTTGCCATCATCCAGATGCAGAGTTCATTAGAGATCATTTCGTTTTATCTGTCCATAAAAGCCGGTGTAAAAAAACCTGCTGACTGAGCACGCAACTCAAATGCATCTCCTGGAGCTCAGCAGACAATTCCTAGCATTTTATCTGCATTGAATGAAACGCAGTATTTGCCAGAGTTGAACAATGCTATTTGTCTCACACTTCTCTCAAATTGTTAACACGTAAAACCAAAACAGAGCCCATTTTCACAGTCAAGTTCTCTTCTGAGACAGCCAGTGTATTAACCAGGAGTATACAAATCTGCTTCAAAGCTAATAGGCTCTTTCCCTTCCAAACACACTTCTTCACATCTGCTCACTTGCACCTCTCAACTTCAATAGCAATAGTATCTGGTAAAGCTCTCCAAACTAGAGCCATTGCAGAAAGACTGTATTAACTGATGTTTGGGTAAGAACTAATAAGAGACTTGGTTGTGTCTCTTTCTCCAACTCCAGAAAAGAAAAAAAAAAATCAAGTCAATATTTATACACCCACCAGTGAAATAAATCCCTTGTCCCTGGAAGAGAGGGAAATAGAATGAAGTGATTGAAACAGATTTCACAGAAGGGGATTTTGTTTGCTTCCTTGCTTGTTTTGAGAGCTGAGAAGTGTTTCTTTTTCTCTCTAATTTAAATGCAATTATAGTGCACAGAGTGCAAAGTGACTTCACAGTAGGAGCTTCCATTAAGGACCAAAGCTCAGGAGCCTTGACATGCAGTTCAAACCATCCCTGCATTTAACAGAGCAAGGCTCAGGTATGTAAGGCGCTGGGATGCCTCCCCTCCCATCCAAGCCACCTCAGGAAGCACTCAGCTTATCTCTGATTCAGGCCAAACTCACAGCAAAGAAGCAGTTAACAACCCAGCAAGCGAGGTACACACTAAACAATTCAATCCACATTGTTCTAGCTCTCCCAAACCATATCCAAAGTCTGTCAGGGCCAACAGGAAGACTTGCATTGACTTCTCAGGCCTTTAGAACAGGCTCTGGTTTTAGTAAGACTTTCTGCTCTCATAATCCCATGGCAAACTTCAGCCTTTCCACTGTACAGTTCCTTTGAAGAGGAAATGGCTACGGATGAGAGATTTGCTTTTCGCCTGTGGCAAACCACTTTGCTGGTCTTCCCCTCCACCTGCCTTTAGGCTCTAGGGCTCGTCTGTTTTGTATGAGTCATAAACCCTTTCATCAAACAATAACAGCAGCGCTGGGTGCTTCAGGCTCACCACGTCTGCTGGAGGCGGGTTTCCCTTTGCCAAAGGCAAATCCTACCCAACCAACACACCTGCACCGCCTCACACACAGAGCCAGTGTTTGATTTTTCAGTGTCACTGGGGAGGCGTCTTAGCCTAGACTGCTGGAAAAACCTTTTCTGAACTAGCTACTAGAGCAGGAAGCTATCAGGTCTCCTAATGTGGCTTCAGAGGGCTTAAATGCCCAGTGTTTTTCCTGGCCTGCGTTGACCGAGTACCACTCAGTGCAGCCTGGCATCGCCCACTCGCCCTGGGCAGGCCTGGAAGCAGGTTTGGAGATGCTTGCAAGTAGAAATAACAACATAAATATTGTGAATGCTCAATAGAGCCCACTCTACCCTTAAAACAAAGGGGAGGGACTGTTGGTAAAGTCAATCTGACTGTTACATTGCAAAGAACATCAGGAAGATAAACAGCGAGTTTCCTGTTGTTTGTTATCTCTGACCAACTAAGGCAACTTCCTCCCGCTTCTAATAACCTGGGAACAGAGGCTCAAATCAGGGAGCAAAATCCACCACTTTTGACTGCTCAAAGACACCACCAAACAACTGCAATGAACTTCCATGAGTTCAGCTGAAATTCATATTCATGTAGCAGCACAGAATTTGGTCCTTATGTATTTTAGAAATGTAACTAAGGGAGTAAATCCTCATTTGTAATATCCAGTGGCATCACTATAGAAGAACTACAGACCAAATCAAAATGTTTTTAAGCCCTTTTCCTGTCTTTAAGTCTCTGGAAGTGAAGAGAAGCCTTGTCATTGACTAGGGTTAGATTGAGGTCAAGTTTTACACTGAAAAACCAAGAGAGAAAATTGTTTTTCCTCTCCGATTTCTCAGAAAATTGCTAAATCCCTCTTCATATGGAAGATCTCATTTATGTGTCATCTACAAACTTTTCCACAGGCAGATTCATTGATGCTTCAAAATTTTCTTCATGGAAAGCTAAGTTTATGTCAACACAATCTAATTTTAT
The DNA here is from genome assembly GCA_032273925.1 of Rhynchotus rufescens. NCBI lineage: Eukaryota > Metazoa > Chordata > Aves > Tinamiformes > Tinamidae > Rhynchotus > Rhynchotus rufescens. The sequence goes on along the minus strand of JAVCKT010027716.1, from coordinate 1,405 downwards.
ATCAAGCCTGCACACCTACCTTTCTTCCCTCTTATTATTTTTCTCTAGAATTTATTGCATTACATTAAGCTAACATTAAGGGGTTTTTTTTTGCTTGTTTATATTAGAAAGGCAGCTTTTAATTCCGTTGTTCTGTATATCTTCAAAAACAAACAAAACAGCACTCTTCTCCCAATGGCTCAATGCCTCTTTCCCCACCCAATCCCGGCTTTGGCACACAAGCCAGACCAAAATTCACTGCAAGACTTGCATTAATCAGCCAAATGCAGTAAGTGCAACTGTTTAGTACGTTACACCTTCAAAGACTTCCCCGAGCAAGGAGCCTGGGTTACGATTCTCAGAGGACGTGCTGCAGGCAGAGAGAGGATACAGGGCATCTCTCATGCTGACACAGTGCACCTGATCATTGCTCTGTCCCAAGGCTAACGTGTGCTCGGGAATGCACTGATGTGGGTAATGTGGCTCTTGCTTCAGCCTTCCCTAAAACAACACACACAAAACACTGACACCAGCCATCCCCACCAAGCACACGGTGAACAGGTCATGAGCACAAAAAGCACTTTGATGCACCCAAGGTGCCTTTCAGAGCATCCTGAAAGCCCTTGGTGATAGACATGAGCCCTGATTCATCGCTTGCCCACACAGGTTTCCCCAATTCACCAGCTAGTTGTGCATAAAGCCCCAAAAAGCATGATTTCGAAAGAGATACCCAAGCAGTCATAGGCTCCTCAGCAATCCCTGAGCACCGTGTGGAAAAAACCAGCATTACAAACCTTTCCTATCCCAGTGCTAGTGAGGAGCAAAGCGGAGGATTCCTGCTTTGCAGCCCCACCAGTGCCCAGAGCTGCAGCTCACTGTGCAGCACTCACTATTGCAAAACGCCCGACCTGGGAACCTGGGCAGCTAAGGGACCTTGTAGAGAAATTAAACAGTTTCTCTGTACTCTTCGCCCCTTCATCTTGACTTTTTTTCCCCTCTGACATACAATTATTAAACAAGAGGAACAAACTTGTTTCTGTGTAAAACCTTCCCCAAAGTAGCTGGAAGACAGCAAGGAAGAAATGCCAGGAGTTCTATTCCTTCGCTCCCTGCTTTTTAAAAGATATTTATAAACAGCACTAATCAACATTTTATAGCTTTCATTAAAAAAAATTAATCAGAGACCACCCTGTCCCACTAGGAATACCAGCAGAGGACTATGCTGAAAATTATAGATTCCAGAGTTTGCAAGATAACCACAAAAGCTTAATTATAGTTATTGACATACCAAACACCCACTGGAGGCTTAGTCTTTCCTTGGCCAGGAACAACCACACAAAGTGAAGGTAGAAAAACGACATCAAACAACCTCAGCTAGGGCCAGCTTATCAAAGCACTGAGGACATGCCTGGCTCGCCTGCCCATG
>JAVCKT010027714.1:0-15872 GCA_032273925.1 Rhynchotus rufescens | reverse complement strand
ATTTTAAGAAATATATATCTTAATAGGAATATATATTATCATAAATACTAAGTATCAATTTTAGACTACTTTATAAACTTTAAAAGAACAACTACAACTACAACTTAAATCACATTTTCCATATGGAAAGGCCACCAGTGACAAAGAAATTGAAGTACAAAACAGTGATGTTCCTGTCAACCCTCTTTTTAGGCTTCTCCTTTTAGGACAGATCTTCAGCTGATATAAGTGGTCCAAGCTCCAAAACCCAACGCAATAATGCACATGTGCTTTACAACTTTCACTAGCAGAACTTCTGCCCAAGTGAGTTCACAACATGCCTTCACTATCAGATGTTCAAGCTAGTCTCCAACCTGACAGTGAGATTGCAAATACTGGCTCCTGCCATGCAATTCACTGTTAGTCCATATATCTTTTCCTCTCTCAAAATTATTTCAGGAAATCACTTGCATGCAATAAATACTTAAGTTACTTTGCTTCCTAAGCATTTGGCAATTACTGGAGACAGGCAAATCACTTTACTACTGTTTATTACTGATCTGTACAATAAAAGTATCTGATGAGATAATACCAATGCTGAAACTTTACACTTATATTCCTGACTGCTTTCCTATGTTTCATTAATGTTAGCACAGGTTCATAAATATATGCACACACACTTCTATTCAATTAAGTGCCTGAAAAAATCAACAGTGACTCAACAGGAACATTGAAAAATTACATAAATATCAAAATTTTACAAAATTACATAAATTTGACATTTAATCTTTTTCCTGCATTGCATACCACAATGCTGGATTTATGTAGTTGTTGCTTGTCACCTTAAATAACATCTTAAAAAAACAGTATGTACTTTAGGCTTAAGTACACAGAATATTCACTGCAATAGTCTGCAAATTACTTATTCTGGATGGCAGCTCACACCAATCAACTACAACATCTTAGATCCCAGTATGCCACAACACAAATTCTTGCAGAATGCAGACATCTGCCTCCCACCCTCAAAGTTTTAAGGGATCAAAAAATCTGTTGTTCATTTCTGTCCAAATCCATTGTAAAATGCAGCACTGATATTTTCTGAACATAAATCTCTCTGTATGAGTTGACTAGATTATACTTCCTTCTAGCTAATGAAGATATTTCCAAATCTCGTTTCACTCACAAATTTGCTGATACTCCACCACTCTTGCCCCATGAACAAAACATTTCAGTCTAGGACTGGACTCTGAACCCAGCTAGCTCATTTAAGTGCTAGCAACCTCTCATTTGTTAAAAAAAATAGCACTTCTGCTGGAATTCATTCAAAGAGGAAGAAAAAAAAAAAGGATTAAAGGATTTGTAAAATTTCTTTTATGTAATAAAACCTGACTGCTAACTTAAGATCTTTCTGTCCATATATGTCTTCCAGATCAATAGGCCTTACCAGTAGGGCTTTCAAAGGCTCGGTTCATAAAAGCCCACTATGCTTCATTTATGGAGGTGCTCTGTAAAACTGCCTTCACACAATCACAGTGAACAGTCTTTCTTTTCTTGTCTGCACGTGTGGGAAGCATCTCTATGCAATTCAGTAATGAAGGTACTTTTGAAAATTCCTAGGGGATGGAGGAGTACCGTTCCCATTTATTTGTGCCCCTAAATGACCTGGTAGTTTCTGAAATTTCCTCTCTTTTTTCACCTTTTTCCACCCCTTCATGGCAAAAGACTAATAACACAGGTTTAAAAGTCCTGACCAAGATTCTGATGTGCAGAACTGATTATGAGTTTCTAAAGACATCATAAAGTAGTATGATTTGTTGAAAGGGCACACACTCCTTGTCAGGTAACTTTGGATCCCGATTAGAGATTCTAAAATTTACCAGGGAAAAAATATAGGGAAAAAAAATGAAGCACCTGGCCTACTCATTTGGTTTTGTGATGTTTTCTTTCTATTTATGCATTATGAACGTGGCTTGGGTCATGCTACTGTGTAAGGCCTCCTGCACAGCACTGAGCAGGGCTGCTGTGAACATGCTGCCCCTCTCCCACGCTCTATACTACACAGAACCAGTGGTGTCCAGCTGCGGAAGCCAGCTGAGGTCAACTCCGAAGAAGCAGAGGGCAGGACAAAGTTAGCAAGTGTTAACACTCTGAGGTAGATTTTAGGCAAGAGAAGTGCTGGATGGGCTTTTATAGCAAGATGGAGGCAGATAAGCATTATTCTACAGAGAAAACTAGCTGAGAAGAGCTAGCAGAGAAATGCACAGAGCCAAATCTAAAGAATTCCCCACTGTGGTAAAGAGAAGCAATTACACACTTTTCTTCGGTCTTGTCATGAGTTGTACAACTCCAGAGCTCTTCAGTACCTCAAAACCCAGTGTTGGTGTTTATGACCCCTACCTAGGTCTTTAAAAAATAAGGTTCCTGCTGTTGATGTTATTCTATCAATATTTTGTTCTCTACAATCTGGAACCACACACAAAAAAAAACTTTTTTTTCCTCCTCGTCTCATTTTTCTGCATACCCTTGCTCCTCACCTTCCAAACATGATGTTGCTCGTGGATTCCCCTCAGGCTCTGGTGAGTCACTCCAGCAAGAGCAACCAACTTCCACCTCAACATCCAAAGCATTTATCTTTGCACTTAATCATTTTAAATGTTAATTAATTATCCCTTTTGCCTTTCACTTATTTTCACAATTTACTGAATTTCTCTCAGTCTCTCCTGGTTTCTTTACAGAGTGTCCGCCTAATCAGTTCAGTCTGTTTGACTGAGTGACTTTTTGATTAAGTTTGATTGCTCTAGTTAATTAAGTGGTTTTTAAATGTTTATTACAGCCCCTTCCAATCACTTTCTAACTGGTCAAACCCTTTAATCATTTCCCTCATCCAGACCAATTACTCTTGCCTGATAGCCTGTCATTTGTTTTCAATGTTGCCAGTTTATCAGCATTTTTCCTTTCCTGATCTTTCTCATTTATTCATCTGCTCACATAGTCTGTCTACTAGTCTTTTAGCTGCCTGCTTGATCATCTCTGGCTTCTGTCCGGGCCTCCTAGGCTTGCCCTGTGCCTTTCCTCTTCTCTTCTCAAAGGCCACTGTAGATCTTCACAAACACCAATCAAGTTGCATAGCCAGGTTTTAACATTTTCAAGCATCAGTCTTGCTTAAATCAAAATCTTTCCCAAGGCTGACAGAGAATGTCATGGATCACTATAAAAACAACCCTCTATAAAAACAACCCTCAGAACAAACATATCCTTAACTTTGTTTTAGCAAACTCGGAATCCTCCTACGTGCCCCTTGTGAGAGGCCAGCAGTGTTTTTCAAAATGCAGTGGTTTATTGTGGAGATGGAAGAAAGGAATTAGACTGTTACCTACTTACACAATGGGTCAGGTTACAGAAATCTTTGCATTTGGAGTAACACTGTGTTAAAATCATTGGATGATCTGTAAATTATCACTGTCCTCCCCATTTCCCTAGTGAGTATAGTGAATCCTGTGATTGTTTCAATAAATCCAAGTAGTTAAAACATCACAAGACCTTTAAGTGGCAGCAATTAATAGCAATAAAAATAAGTTCAATTTGGGGAAAGCAGATTACAGAGTTCATTTTCCTGCACTGAATCGATGCCTCCCCTGTTGAAATAAGCCTTAATTAAGGGAGAAGGTCAGGATAAAAATCATATACACTATTAAAAAGATAATGTATTGGCCAATTTTTCAAGGTGTTAAGAAGTACTTAATACCTACAGCTGCCAACACTTGCAGGAGGAACTGAGGGATTTGCTGTGCCTCTCAACCACTTTCCAGTGCTGCCAAAGAGCAAGTCCTTCTCATTTGATTAAACTTGGAATTTTAAAGGCTGAGATTTTTCAGTTTTCTCTGTTAACCAAAGTCACCTAAACTTTTCTGATTAAACTGCCCTACTCTTGAAAGATAGTAACTTTGTAAAAAGAAACATCCACATTCAGTTTTTCCATAAGAGATTCTAATCTTTCCATCCAAGTGTATCAATTTAGCAGACCAGTTTTATAAGCATTGTCTCAGTCAAAAAAAATATTTTACCTTTTTCCTCCTATCTTAAAAAGAAGAAATGTATCATCACATGATTAATAAAAGAACAGAGCATTAGACCTCATTCACCAGCATGCCTAAATAATCAAATGCTTTAGAGATACAAGTTCATCTTTCTCCTCTTTGGTGAGTAAACTGATGTTTTAAAAAGACTAAATCCTTTGAAGCAACCATTACTGGCTGAATGTGTCTCCACAAGAAGTAGGTGTTTGCAATTAGCAACAGAAATTCATAATTATTAATTCATTATTGTAAAAAGCTACTCTGCCACTAACTGAGTTGCTGTGTCTTTTCTAGAAGCAATATTAAAAATAAATTTGCTAAATTTTTTATTCCTATGGTTATTATAACTTAATTTTTAAAAGATGAAAATGGAAAAAGGAAACAAAGATAATCCACCCAACAAGTGAACGAAATTTATTTTACCTGAATGAGTACAAGCCACAAGTGAAATAATTTGTGCTTTGGAATTACTCTTGAATGATTTAACTTCACTACAGTTCCCACATTCCCAACTGTAAAGTTTTTGGTTTTTTTTTTCTTCCCCTCAGCAGGAGATCCCTAAAGGATGAGAGTACTAGCACGCTACTGCTACAGATGGGTTTGGCCCTACAACCTAAAGTCAGAATAATGAGTCCGGCCTCTTGGGGGAGCCAAAGTGAATGAGGAGGAAGGTGACTGCCAAAATATTTGTCTCCAGATACTTATACAGTAAAGCTTGTCCAAATGCCTACTTAGTGCCATTAGATCTACAGGAAAAACAGCTCAGAGGAATTGCACAAATAGCATAGGCTACTCCAAGGAAAATGTAGTCAATCTGCATAACTTTTTTTTTCTCCAAATAAAGGATAATTATTACAGACTTAACACAAACCTATTGAATAATTCCCATCAATTTCAATCAACTCCGGATAAGTCCTTTGGCAAGTAAGTGCCTTGACCATAGCACTCATGCCAAAGGCAATTCTCCAGCTTTCTTTAAACAGAAATGCTTCAGGCAGATCAAAACAAGCATTTTGGTAAATGTAGGCCCTAAGTCTCAAACAGGGACAACTGCTTTGCTTGCTTTCAGTACAGCCTTAACTTAGCTAAAGTTCGCATATGCATTACAAGAATGAGACCACTGCAGAACTAGCCACTTAGCTCTGAACGCAATGACTGTATTTGGGCGTGCTTTTAGTAGCCCCTGAAGAAGCTATTGTTGAGTGGATGCAAGCATTAACCAAAGAAATCAACAAAACACAGTCCGTCCCCTCTCCAAAATAAATGTTTTTAATGTTGCCTATGAAACTTGAATCCCTGAAAGCTAAGTGCCTCCTCTTGGACAAGCTAAATGTCTAAAATAACTGCTTTTAACAGCTGTGGAGCACCATTAAATCTTTAACGTGTTTTATAAGCACTTGATCTCCATGTCCCTTTCGTTAAAATGGAAAAAAAACCACCTTAGAATCAGTAAAGTGAACATTACTAGGTAAACCATTGTCTGGTCATTTACGTGTGCTTACTATTAACCACTTCAATTAAGATTTTTGGAACTAGGCTAGCAAATTAATTACTTTACAACTGTAATAAAAATTAGTAAAAAATTAACTATCATTAATAAGTCAATGCATTACTTAGGAAATGAACTCTATTTTTATTACTAGAATTATCATCAACTATAAAATGCTGCTGGACTAATTACTTGTCAAAGGAACAAATTCCTAACTGCCATTACTAAGATATTATATTACTTCCCTGTAATTTTTTTCTTTCTTTGCATTGCTGTACGTACTGCTTTAAACAGTCATTTAAAAGAAAGAAAAATTGTGCAATCCCTACTTTAGGTTTCACACTGACAAACACTATCTGCTTCTCATTTAACACAGTATTTGACAGTCAGTCACGTGCAGGACCATGGATAATTTTCTTTAAAAAAAAGAAAAGCACTTAAAACCATAAGCCCATCTTGGATACACAAAAGCCCTGTGTGAATCAAAGCTAGGGGGTTAATGGGATCCATGAGAAGAATGGCTGTGAGGAACTACAGCCATGGTAACACATGCCCTAAAACCACTTTTAGCTGATACCAAGTACTCTTTCAAAAGTCTCAAACCAATCCAAGACAAACAAACAAAAATAAAAACTTCCCCATGTGCGAGGGTTTCCTGCTTCCCATCAATCTTGATCAAGAGCAACTGCATGACGGGAAGTAGGGAATGTGAAGACACTCAGGATGACAAAGGACTGTGGCTGTCCAGTATGCTGGAGTGTTGACTGCAGCAGTGAGGAAAAGACACAAAGCAGTTATGGCAATAGCAGATTTACGTTTCCATGAAAGAATCCTTCATCATATTTGCAACAGCATCTGAATGTAAATCTTTTAAATTATTTTTCCCTAATTCAGTCCCAAATAGATCGATATTTTTTCAATTCAGTTGCAATTAAAATGCCAGTTTGTGAGAGATTTTGTCCATAATTAGAGACCTTGCAAACTGAACTTTCCAATATTCAACAGCGAATTGCAAACCCAAGCCAACACCTTCCTTCATGCCCCTCCTAGCATCTAATTTTAATCAAACCTGAATCCAACTATGGAGCTGATAGCCTAACATCTTAAGTTGCCTGTGCTCCTCAATTTATTTTTAAATTGCCTATATATTCTTTAATAAGTTAAAAAAATCAGAGCAAAGGCTTGTTACCTGTTTCTTAGCTGTTTCTTTCCCAAATTCACCTACATTTTATGTACTTTATTGGCATCAAGGTATCTAAATACCTAAGTTGCCCAAAGGCTTTAACTAGAAATTTCAATTCAGATTTGTCTTTTCTTACTCTTTCTGTTGCTTCCTCCAAGCGAGTGGTGCTACCTTTGGCTGTTGATCTCTAACTCCTTTTTAGTGAAGGGACATGCCAACACATCTTCAGCTGTGCACAAAAGGCTTAGTAGTTTCAACCAGTTGAAAAAAGAACAAGTATTTTTATTCATTGCAACATTACTCAAACTGCCTACTGTAACACAGCAGGGGAGTAGCCAGGGGAGTATTGCTAAAAATCTGTAGGCAATACAGGAGAATTGTTACTCCTTTAGCTCACAATATATTCCAATATCCTCAACAAGTGCGATCTGTCCCCTTCAGCAAGGGGGCAGAAGACAAGCTTCTAGCATCAAGGTCTCAGCCAATGCCATGTTTCAACGCAGCCCATAGTGCCCTTCCTTAGCCTGGCCACCACTTAAGGCTCTCCTTCAGATGTTCCTGAGGAGCGGATCTCGGGCCCCTCGCACAGGCTGAATATTCCACAAAGTTCACAATCACAGAATTTGTGACAACAAATTGCAAAACAAAAAGTACTTCTGCATTTGAATAACTTTTTTTTTTTGTTTTGAGGTTTAAGATTTAAAAATAAGCATTCCATTTAAGCTTACAGAGATACGTAGAGGAATTCTGCATTTTTGCAGCATGGCAGATACATTCCACATTGCACTCTCCACATAGGGTCGAGCTGTTCTTTCTTGGTGCCTACTTTGTGTATGTACAAACAGTGCCCACAATAAACCTCTTTTAATAACTGGCCTTTGTGAACAGGAACCTGAATAACCACAATAATAATGTTTATTTTCTAATAGACTCTCTTGTTCCAACAGACTCCCCTGCTCTAGACAGCTTGAAAAGGCAGACATGTAGCTCAACTCATTGGTATTCCAAATAAATAAAATTGACAAAAGGTAATGTGTTAAGTGCTATCAGCAGTAACATTCTTCACTGGAGTGCAACCTAAAGATTTCAGTATGATTCACAAGCTCCATAAAGATGGCAGAACTAAAATGCAGCTGTTTCTGGCACGAAGCACTAAATTTACATACCTGAATTGATAACGAAGCTTGTATTTAAAAAAAAGTAACTGCCATTAAGGTTGTCTATTATTGAAATTTCAAACTACATTTAGCTATTAGGGGTTACTCAGTACAACTGCTTTGAAATGTTTCCAAAGAAATGCACGGTTTATAGAACCAAGCCTTTCAGAGCTCTTAAAAAAAAAAAAAATGAAATTTATTAATAGGAACTTCAAAAAGATGAAGATGGCTTGCTTCCAGAGCAGGAAAGTGGTTGTTTCAGTACTGCTTAAGTTTTCCCCAAACGGAATTTTCTTAGAAATTCTTTCCCAATGGGGATTATTTTTCTTGTTTTAGTCACTTTCAAGAGGTTAAAAGCTTCCAAGAAAACAGTTTTTAAAAAATTCTCTCTGTAAGGGACTCCTTTATTTAAATGATTGATCTGACTAGCTACTTCACTCTGTGAAGGCTCTGTAATGGACAAAAATCATACTCCTCTCCAAAAAGGATCAAAACACGAAAAGCTAGTAGCAATAAAATACAGTATGTTACCTGTGCTGCAGTTCTTCATTGCAAAGGAATCGACAGCCGCTACACTCTTGCTCCCATTAGTAACATATTCCAGTGAGATCCGAAATGGTTTCTCTCGATGTCCAACTCTCCTTTGAAGCAATATCCATCTGTTCTCAACAGGAGAGAGAAAAACAAAAAAAAAGGATGTGAGAAAGACAACTTTATAAAGACCAAATCCCACCAAAGAAGCAGCTCTACACATGGGTAGTCCTACTATCCTACTATGCCTCCTACCCTTACGTTCACTCCCCCTGTGGTGCTCCATGGTCAGGGGCCTTTCTTTTCCACAGATTCTCCAAAAACAAGTTTCCAGAATGCACCAGCAAACTAACAATAATTTGTGCCTGCTACAAGGTAGAACCAGCTCCACCAACTGCAGATCCGACATGATCAGCAGCCAGGAGACTTTTCTGCATGGCAGAGGCAGACACACTGTTCATCTCAGCAGGACTATAAAGGTGTCATCGTGCTGTGTGGAACTCCAGGGCTCGCAGCAGGTGACAGACCTGCCAGCGGGTGCACTAAGGACCTAAATAAAGGTCCTAACTAGGGTCTTAGTGACAACTTACACTGTCCAGCTCTCAAAATACAAATATAACTTTTCATGATTTACTATCTTTCTCCTTCCTCTGCCAGCATAAAATATAAAGCTAGACTACCAAGTTTCATTATTTTTTAACTATTACCTTCATTTTACTTTTCTCATCCTCAGACTTCTATGCTTGAGTTTACACCTTCAGAAGATGATGCTGGACCCTGCTATCTCCTCCTCCTCCTTTTCCCTCCCCAAATGTATATTCCATTTTCATTAAAAGCAAAGCATTGAAGATGTTTTAAATGCCTTCTCTGTATATTATTTAAGTAGTACTTCAAGTTAAGTGTATTTTAGGGATTAAAGGATAAAAATTTCTCCACAGGTGGAGTAAAAAGAACAACTCTAGGTTTAATTTTCCACTGTGAAACACAGAAGCATCCATATGTCATGGAAATTGTTCTTCTCAGTTTCAGAAGACTGATGGATTTTAATTCCAAGTACGCCGTGGCCCTCAACAATGATTTCCATTTCTGTGCTACCGTTCACCCTCTGGATAAATGTGCCAGGAGTTTTAGGAATTGCTTCTCTGAGTTACTGGTGCAATAACTTTAGCTTGAAATTCTCAGGCCTCTCATAGTTTACCACAGAAACTTTATTAATTCTCAGAGCTGTTGCCATGCAGGTATTTTATATCACCACAATGCAAGACTGGAAAAGACAGACTAACTCAAGTCCAGATTCATTATAAAATATACTAATATTCTGCAATTCAAATTCCTAGCAAAGGGTTATTTGAGATTCAAAGATTCATGAGCAAATAACAACAAGTCTCAGTCTGTTTCATCAGAGATCCCAAAATAAATGATGTGAAGATGACTAAGCACCATTAACTGGTGGATTTATCAGGGATACTAACTAAAGCTACTGGCCCGCTGCAGAGATCCATTGCTAAATCAGAACAAGAGTCCCCCCCTCCTGCAATCAGTTCACGGCACAATAGAGACTGATCTCACCATATCTGCATTTAACAAAACACAATGTCTCTGTTTAACAAAATCATATTCATTTGAACAGAACAGACTGAACTCCTAGATGAAAAATGCTTCAAACTTTAGACAACTTCAGAGCAAAGTACGGATGGAAGAATTAGAGAGCTGTAATGGTTACTCCCTAGCCATGATTCAGTAACGTGCATTACCAGAAGCCTTTAATACCAAGTTGATGGGAGAAGGGCATTGCAAGTCCACTTAGAATACCCCTCGCATTGAGAAAAACAAAACCAAACAAAATCCACAACTAGTGTGAATTCCAGCAATTTTTTGTTCCCTTAGCTCCACTCCTTTGGCCATAGAACAAAATTTTTCTATCTGGCAGCTTAGCTCCCTCATATAGAAGCAGAGTTACAATTCGAATTTAATTCTCCAAATCCATGTTCTCTCTTACTTAAAATATGCCTATTGTCACCAACACCTATCACAGTAAGTCTAGGAGGAAAAGCCAATATATCTGAGTGAAGACTTAACTCTGTCTCTTTGGTAAAAGGCTAAGTGTATTTGGGGGACTGCAAAACTAAACAGCACTAAATGCAGTTGCATCATAGTATTTCATACCCAAATCCACCTGCAGAACGATCAAGGTACTGAAAAAAATAAAAGTCAATTGTTGAGAATGAAATCTGGTTAAAGACATTGAAAACAAACAAGTCTTGTCGCTAGGACTCCTATAGAGATTTTTTTTCTCCTGTACTAGATGAATTGGTGAAAGAACATAACTTTCTCCATCCTACATGCCTCTACACAGTTATAAAATAATTTATAACAGGACCTAATCCTTCTTCTATACTGATCCAGACTTATGTCAAGCCTCACTATTAATAAGTACTGCAAAAAGAACCAAGCAAAAAATAAAAAATGTTTGCAGAAGATGCAAATACAGTTCCAAGAGACAGAAAAAGAAGGGAAATAATAAAATGAACCAAAAGAGATTCTGTAGCCTTTTCTCCTATTACTTCAAATTATATAATAAAACTACCTGGTAATTGCTTTCATCAACTTTAAATTCATTAGTGCTTATTGATCTTAAAATTGATTGATCTTAAAATCACTTAAAAGTAATCAGGGTCTGATCAAGATGATGCACTCTTAAAAGAATCTATTTTCTAAAATGGCAACAAATACATTTCCCTGAATATAAACACAATGCATTGTTTAGTTCAAAGTAGCTAATATTTGATGTGCAAAACAGAATGTACCAAACTCTTCTGCTTGCAGACCATTCTACTTGAGAGAGAGAAAAACAGTATGCATTTTACTCTATTGATTTAATGTCAGTTTCTTTCTACCCTTTTCTTTAGCTTTTGCATATGCAAGACATAACTGCTGGTGGCATACAGAAAAGATCTTATTTAAGGTCACTGGATCAGATCCTTAAGGTCCTTGAGACATTAGGATTCTACTGCTTCCAAGAAAACTTCCCAGACTTTCTCTTAAATGCCTTAAAATGCCTTCAAAAAAGAGTCTTAGTGCAAGCTACGCCTTAAGAATGAATAATCGTAGTTATTTCCTTTCTTTTTACTCTCCAAGGAAAAGGCATTTTAAAAGCATTTAGCTTGTTGATAAAAAGTATGCAGCCCTGCCTGCCTCACTTGTGCTGGGAAGACACCAAACATGCTGGGAAGCAGGTAACTGGGGCCTCCTTTTAGGACAGTAATGCTAAGCACTTTTCTATAGTCAGGCTACTGAGAATTGTACAACTGGGAAGATAACTCAGTAAGACAGGAACAGCTTTACATTTTGATGATGCACAGGTAGCCCATGCAGGCTATTTCTACATCATGCTTATCCTCAGATAGCACACAAAATCTGCCATTAAGGCCTAAGAGTTTTGTTGGTAAGAAGATCTCATGAATTTAAAGAAAGCTACAAGACTGATACATAACCACCCTGCACAGGAAAATTTATTAACATGATAGACAAAAAAAACCCAAAAACCTCAACATACACACACGAACCACCACAGGAAAATCTCTTTTCCTGTTAAATTCCATGGAAATACCATGGGTATTCCATTAATACTTTTCCTTATCTCTTTTCCAATTGCCTTGTAGAAAAATCATTGTCGCAAACTTTAGAACTTTGAAGTTTGACAATTGAGTACTGTAAAGAATTGAATCAAGTAATTTGGAAGAACTGCAGCCTCATAATTTAATCAAATTCTTTTGATTGCAAATTAGAATCTTTCAGCGGGCTTTAGTAGGGTCACAGACCCAGGAAGAAAGAGCCTAGATAACAGAAGAGATACAAATGCTTGGTGAACAGTAAGCTGCTTTCCAGCAGGATCGGCACCATTGCACTAGGCTGGAACTTGCTAAATGGCAGGGCTATTACAAGTTCAGTTTTGTTTTTTAAATGTCTGTGAGAGGAGTAAGCTAGGAACTTGTAAGAATCCTTGCTTTCCTTGCCAGTTTTGACCAAGTGGGGCTGTGAGATGAGAAAGTATTGCTCTTTGGGGGAGGGTTTGTTTTTAATGAAGGAACAAAATGTGGAATTACTCACTTTCTCATATCTTCTAGGCAATTAGGAGAGCTCAGCAGGAGTTCCACACTGACATGACAGCACTAATTCCTCTAGTAAGAGATTACAGTAGAAGTAGACAACTGCACTGGACTACATCCCTCTGATGCTGATCCTTTCTTTCCACGCCACAGTTAAACACTATAAGGCAGGGGCCTTATAGGCTTTCTTCCACCTCCTGAGTAGTACATGCCTGGGGATGCTCTTGGGATGCTCTAATTAGTAATTGTATCTAAGATGCAGCATGAAAACTGATGTGAGAACATCTCAGCTTACTTTCCTAATGCACAACAGCTCTTTAGCATCATGTCCTCTTGTGCTCCTCTCCCTGTTTGCACTTGATTACATTTCCTTTAATGAAACCAGGACTGCCAAAAAGGAGATTTCACTATATGAAACTGAACTATAACAACTGCTGGCAGCCAAGACAACCCTAGCAACACTCAACATTTATATTGCCCATTATATTTTTAGAAGCTTTATACAGACCTCACAGGCCTCAGCAAAGAAATGAAACATGTTATTTTTGAGGTAGGTTAAAGAGAGGCAAAGAATGCTATACACCTCACTGGCAGTCACTCTGTATTTCTGAAATAGGATCAGAGATAAAAATTTCTGTATCTTAGTCCTAAGTGCTGATCCACTGTATCATGCTGCTTCTGATGAGGGCAATTAAATTTCATGCTTCAGGGAGTAACTTAATTGTCTTTGAGGATCAGAAAAAAACTCCATCCCCTCAACCTGTTGTGCAGCACTACACATTTTTCAAGTGTACTGGGGAACAGTTTTCACTTTTGTGTTTAAATACTAAATTTAAAAAATAATCTCTTCTTTAATACACTCAAATACGGTCAAGGCTTGAGAAAGGCAGGAGGTCTTTTCAAAGAAGAGTAGTGGGAGGATTCTGATATAGCCAAGCTCCCAATAACAGGGTCTTGGAGACCAATTAAGCAGGATTCTTCACCTCGCCACTCAGCAAGGACTTTTCAGCACACAGATAAATTATAAATACCATGTCTGCTCACCAGCTATATGGTTTAATTAAATACATGAAACATTTCAGGTCAAAAAGATGAAAAAGAGGGAAGGTTTTATTTGAGAAAACACCTGTGCTCAACTCTGTGTCCTTTCTAGATACGTTGCAATTACCTAGCAGCTTTTAATAACCTAGATTTCAGAATAAGGATTCAATATATTAAAGAAAGACTAGGGGATAGACTGCTGGGACCATAAGGTTTGGCATTCCCATCCACTGCAAGACAGTCTCCCTCCTCCTATAAAAAGCCTAAGAGTCTTCTAAAACCCAAAAATAGGGTCCAAATACACAAAATGCTGTTAGAATGCAGGTTAGAAAAAAATACATCAACTGAACTTCAGAAATTCCTGGAAACCAGAGGCCAGCAGATAATCCTCAGCAAATGCTATCTTTCCCAAACATGTAACTTGAGTTATTCTCAGTGTTTGCTTGCAACACAGAGGTGAGGGACATGCAGTCTGTGGCACAAACTAAAGAAAGCTAGCATAGCGCAAAATAAATAGAAGGCAAAATTTCTTTCATAAAACTGTATATTACATAGGAAGACAATCCTTAAGCAGTATGAGGAATAACACAAAAAGAAATTGCAGGGATGAAGATGTATTTTCTAATTAAAAAAACCTTCAATTTGTTTCTTTTGTACAGATTTTTGAAAGAAACAACTATCAGGAAGGATTTGAAAGAGCCTGGAATGCAAAAAAAAAAAAAAAAAAAAACACCCTATCACTGTTCTATAGAAAATATTGTAACAGTTACCTGTTACTACGTGGCAGGTTGAATGGCTTTCTTTGATTTGTATGATCTGACCTGAAATGGGGAAAGACCTTAAAAAATAAAGAGTCTAGAATGATTATCTAACCACTATACTCAAACAAATAGAAAGTAGGAGGTCAGCGTCTACTTTTCTTAGCCATGGTCTATTAGAGGTTAGGCAGACAAGGCTTTAGTAACAAACTTCCATTTTAAACTAAGAGAAACACAATATAAGAGATGCATGTAGACCTTTCATCACAGAAATAATCACAAAGAAATGTTGGCATAGCTGGTAACAATCTTGCCATCTGGAACGAATGCAGGAATAATACGTACTAATCACAAAGGTCCAAACAGAAGAACCATTGCCTATGGTTATGGCTAACTTCTGCCAGACATATCATGTCTGTTTCTCTCTGAAAAACAGAGTCGTAACAGGTCACGCTCAACACCCATAAAGGCCACCAAGAGCAGCTGACAATATTTGCCACTGCCTAGAAACACAAGTTTGAGCCACTACCTGGGATCACAACTTCACAGAATGCGGAGCACAGGGCTATTTTATGAAGCCCGACATACACGCGCTCAAGAGTCTCCACATTTGGCAAACGTATCTCCTTTTGGTGTAAATACAAGCCTTGACACGTAACATGCCTGGAAAGCGGACTCCACAAGAAGCTCCTGTGTAATTTACTGGTTTCTCACAGGCAAGGACAAAGTACTTTAACCAAGAAGGTCATTTCCTCAGGTTCCTATTATCAGTGAAATCAAAAGGTTTCTCCAACACTGACTTTAAAACACTACAAAAAGGAGATGACTTTTACTCTTTGCTAAGAGAGAAAGCAGACATTTTGGGTTTTTTTTTTTACGCATTCCCAAAACACAGTTCTCCTATTGCTTTTTGTCTCAGTATCTCATTAAGTTGTTTTTCAAATTCAGTAAGTCTTTTTTCGTGACATCAGCAACTACAATTCAGCAACATTTACTGGGAAAGCTCTCACCTTTGGACACAGGTCTGGGAGAGAACACGAACTGTAGCATCCTCAGAAGTCCATGGTCATGGATGAGTCATGGCTCCTCCTGCCCTTCTCTGCTGCAGCGTGAAGGCTGCCAGTCTTCTCCAGACTTAAAAGCCAAGACTTCCAAGAAAGTTCACTCATACTAAACAAAGACTGGAAATAAAACTACTTCCCAGTTCCCTCATAAGACAGAAATGGGATGAAATATCCCCAATATGGGTTTCCTGAGTGACAATGGAAACACTGAACTGGGATCCAAAGCTGTATTACTCAATTTCTTGGGATACTGTCAGGCTAGATTAACAATACCTAGCTCAGTGAAAAAGCACAAATTAACCTAGGCACCATGTCTAGGGCCTGACTAGGGTCTGTCCCTGGACAGACTGGATGACTGGGCAGTGAGAAACCTCATGAACTTCAACAAGGGCAAGTGCAGGGTCCTGAACTTGGGGAGGAATAACCCCGGACACCAGTACAGATTAGGGGTTGACCTGCTGGAGAGCAGCCCCGCAGAGAGGGAC